>VZUI01087980.1:0-33786 GCA_013401135.1 Cettia cetti | reverse complement strand
AAAAAAAAAAAAAAAAAAAAAAAAAAAAAAAAAAAAAAGAAAGTAAATCTGAAAATGGTAAACAATCTTGACAAATTTCCTTCAAACTTCACAGGAAATCATCTGTGAAATTAAGAAATAAACTCCCCATAAGTTGGTACAGTTTTATGAAACTATGAGCTAAATTGCTTTGGTAAGGCTTTCGCCCTACCAAGATCCAACATAAGAACCAAATATTGGGGCAGATCTCTCAGCTGGGTGGATCCCAGCTGAGAGATCAGCCCACAATATTTTCAGTAAAGCACTGAAGGTACCAACTGGCTGAAGTTTCATTCTCATTATAAAGCTGTAATTAGACAGACTTCACAACTGTCAATAAGATTACAGATTAACATCACGCAACCGTATTATTGCCATCGAAATTCTTTATCAGTCTTAAAGTGAGGAACATGGCCATGAACAGTTGCTGCAGCTTCCCAGCACCCTTTGGAAACCAATGGGTATATCAGTCAAAGTAAGGACGCTGGCTCTCTGAAAACAGCTGCCAAGAAAATGATAATCAATAACTGCAGTCCCAGCAGAGTTATGTCAACTAGATGGATTTGATGAAGTCTGCAGTCCTTTCCCACATTAAGTTATAATTATAGTGTGGGTAATATTTAGGATCATTTCTATGAACACTTCAGGGGCCTGTGTCTCTGGATTTTTACATTTTTCTTTTTGAATAAGTCTTGAAGAAGATTGAAGCTGCAGGAGCAAGCCTGACACTTATCACCAGCCAAGAGCTGCCATGTAGAAGGAAGAGTGGAAAAGGGAATGTTCAGGAGGACCAGTGTACTGACACCAAACAACTCCTTCAAGCTGGGGTGCAAACTTGGGCACTGATCTCCTGATCTCTTCTCTGTGGTGCCCAGGGATGGGACCTGAGGGAACAGCTGGAGCTGTGTCAGGGGAGGTTTAGGTTGGGTATGTGGAAAAGGTTCTTCACCCAGAGGGTGGCTGGGCACTGAAGAGGGTCCCCAGGGCAGGGGTCACAGCACCAAACCTGAGAGAGTTCAGGGAGTGTTTGGACAATACTGTAAGGCGCAGGGTGGGATTGCTGGGGTGTCCTGTGCAGAATCAGAAATTGGACATTGATGAACCTTGACCCTCCCAACTCAGGATATTCTGCGGTTTTACATCCTTCCTAATTCAGAGAACCTCTCTAGCAGGGTGTGAACCTGTGTCCTGCTGAGCTGAGCTGAGTCCCTGGGGAAGGCACGGGACCTGCTCCTTCACCTGGAGGCTGCCCTAATCCAGCAGCTCCCGGCGGGAAGCTGCGCACTCTGTCACTCTCTGGTGTCACACACACGGCTGGCACAGGCTGTAGGCTGCTCCTCCAAGGCCCACGGCCACCAGCACGCCCGGGGGGGGCACATTTCTCCTCACACTCATGCATTATGCATGGCTCCATCCCAGCCTGCTTCAAATGCATCACCTTGCAGTGCGGAGATGACTTGGGCGTGGAAGTCTCTGCAATTCCTCAAAGCCATCCATGTTAATATTTTGAATGAAGCAGACGCCCAGCAGGGGTGAATTACTGTCCTGCTCACCCAAGGGCTGGAGCATGATCTACATTTGCTCTAATCCTGCTGTACCTGCAGGTTGGGCAGGTAAAAACCAATATTTCTAAATATGCACAGCAGCAGCAGCTGATTCACTGCAAGGGAAACAACAGCACCTGAACGAGTGGGGCAAAGTCAAAGCTTCACCAAAGAGCCTTTGAAGCTTCTCATGATCCCCGCCCGATTTTGCACCAGTAAGTACCATAAGTTATAAGCACTATAGGATCAATTCAATGATACAGCTAGTTGCAGGCTTGGTCGTTGAGTAATCAAAACTTTTGTTAACCTCATTTTTGAATCTCCATAATTTCCATAAAAATATGCTCTGTATTTACTGAGGTTTCTCTCTGCATCTGTTACACTCACAGACACATTCCAGACTTTTCAGGGAGGAACCATAATTCCATTGACAATCAAGCTGGCAAAATTATACAACTCCAGATTTGCACAAAACTGATATTCCAGGTTGAGACAGAGACAACATGAATAATAGATACTAAAGGAATCAATGAACCGTCTTTAGTCTTCATTCTCCTGAATTTTAAATTTCCTCTATTTTATCTGAGACTGATCAAAGAATTTTGATGACAGAAATAATATTCTATGGCCATTTCATGTTTTCTGCAGGATCATTTTGGAATCATAAAGCACCACCCAAGGAAAAGAAAAAATATGCAAATGCTGTGGAAGTGAGGCAAGTGATTTATTTTAACTGCGTTGATTTTTTCAGACCTGGGATTTTTTTCAAATCAGCATGGGACATATTGTGCCATTCAATTTTCATCAAATCTACCCCACTTTCAAAAAGGAAAGCACTGAAGGAGAGAAACCCCACTATTATTATTAATTATTAATTAAACACTAGCAGCATGCCCTTCATTATTCCCTTTTTTAATTTATGAATTTTTTTTTCTGATGGGAAGGAAAATACTCAGTTTGGCTCTAAAAACAGGTGGTTCAGCAATCTGACTCAGCAAGTCAAGCTTTTATAAGAATCAGCAAAATACTGAGCATTTTTGAAGAAAAACTCAAACCCCACCCTACAAGGAAGTTTCATCTGCAAAGCTGAGATGAAAAGACTCTGAAGTTTGGTTGTGACTCTCTTATAAGCTTAATGAATCCCACAAACGCATGGAAAACCCTTGCCCTTCATTTTGGTGTGGAAGCTGGAGCTGCTGGAGCCTGGCATTTAACAGGTGCATCTGTTTACTTTCCAGCTACTCATCTTCCTTTAAAAAACTTCCGTTCCTAAATACAATTAGATACTGAATTGAGACTGCAAAAATATCAAGCTCCCTAGAGACAAACGTCTGAAAGGTCTCTCCATCCCCACCCCTTCCCAAAAAACACTTTAGGAAGGTTTTCCAGCTTCTGTTGCATCGAGCTGCGTTTATGAAACTATGTCTGCAAGGATCCTGGACCCTTTAATGAGATGATGCTATGGAGTAATCTCTCTCCCAGGGACCCTGCTGTGAGCATCAGCACCACGAACTGACTATTCAGCGTAAACATGCACCTTAAAATTAAAAAAAAAAAAAAACCAAAACAAAACCCCATCCAAACAAAGCTTGCCCGAAGCAGCCTCAGCCTGCCCGGCAGGATCAGCCGCTAGCTTTTCTCTCTAATCTGCCCACCGAGCAGCGTCACAGAGACTGTCTTTTATCAAAACAAAGGCTGGATGCTGGCTGGGAAGTGTGAAGCCGACTAAAAATGGCTGAAAAGCTGTCCAAGGCACCCGGGAAGGTGGCCAGCCCCACCCAGCGCAGACACCGACCCGCTCAAAATACGCTGAAAAGCAGCCCAAAAGGGAGATGCCATTGTTCCCTTCGCCTACGCGGCAGCGAGACAACATCACCGCAATATTTTATCCCCCACCACCACCCGAACGGGTGCTCGGGAGCATGATAAAAGGATTATTGTGTTTTGTTTTTTTAAAAAAATGCAATCCCAGAGCAAAGTAAGAAGCGGGGGGCCATCCCCGGCTCTGTCGCCCTCCTTGCCGAAGCTGCGTTTTCTTTGTGTGCCACAAGGCTAAGCCCGGCTCTGGGTGTGTCCGTGGGCTGGAGGCACCCAGGAGCCCAACGCCACCACCTCCAACCCTGGCCAGCCCCAGCGGGCACCAAGGCACCGGCACCCGGCTTCCCTAAAGCCCGAAAGGTAGGAAACCATGCCGGCGAGATCCCGACGGAGAGAGCCGAGGATGAGGAATGACGCCGCTAAGGGCAAGGGCGGATGCTTTGGGAATGAGCTGTGAGGTGGGAAGGGAGGACCTGTATCCTGGATGCTTTCAGGGTGAGACACCTGGGAGAACAGAACGCATTCCAAGAACAGAAACAGGGGCTTTCGATCTTTCTTTCTTAAATTACCCCCAAAGAAAAAGCTTGGCGGGGAGGGAGAGGAAACAGCATGCAAAGGCCCACAGGTGAACAATGCAAAAATGGATGGATCCTGCCTTTGCCTCCTCTGCCATGCAGTCCTAGCATGCAACACTAGAATAGATAGAATACCCTGACATTTCCAGTTGCTCCAGAGACAGTCCATCTTGGTGGAATCGGCACTGGCTTGCATCTCGGAGAGCTGAGGGGTTGCCGGTGCTGCTGGTCGGAGGCACTGCGTTAGCAGTCAGGCATTCCCGAGCATGGGTGGCTTGGTGGGTACCGCTGCCGTCTCCCCGCTCGGCTCCGGACTGATGCTGTAAGCAGCACAGGCGGAGGGGGAGGGCATATTGTACGCGCTGCGGTCTCCACTGCAGCAAATCAGCAGTGTGATGTGGTTGCCCTAGGGAGCAGGCTCCTTTGAAAAGGGGATGCAGTCCCTTTTCAAATCAAAAGCTTGCGCTCGGGCGGCTTAGCCTCCTAAGCCATGGAAATGGTTAAGGCAACCTGATGGCAAAGAAATAAAAACAAATTGGGTGTGGGTAAAGGGGGGGGGTGAGCAGTGTTTCCTATGTGGCAGTACGGTTGTGACTGTTCGTGTTCCAGAAATTTCTTGACAGTGATGGAATCTGGTGTTTTCTTCTTCTTTTTTTTTTTTCTTTTTCTTTCTTTCTTTTTTTTTTTTTTTCGTCTGAAGGCCGAATTTCACGCAACCCCTCCAGGTTTTCATGCCTCCCTCTCTGCCCAGCTGGGTGGGGTCAGGGAGCAGGCAAGAAAATAAACAAGGTCAGGATCCAAGCCCTGCAAAGCAACTCCTATTTTGCTATTTTTTTTGGAAAACCCTGAGGGCACGGGGTGACCCGTGTGGCTCCCCGTGCCAAGCCCTGCCACACCAGGATGCTGAGGACTCCCAGTTGCATCAGGTTAGGGTGTGCAGGGAATGAGTGCTGCCTCCTCTCATTGCCCAAAATGCTGCATAAATCAGGATTTGAGGTGTAAGAGTGCAGGAATACAGGACAATTTGTGAAAGGCCCACAAATAGCTGAATTTTAACATGGGCCCCACCACTTTTTCCCTAGCAGGACACAGCCCCTGCCTCAGTTTCCCCCCCAATAAACTATCATGAACAGCCTTGCAGAGACACCATAACCATGCAATGGTCATACTTGGCAAACACTGGGAAACACTCAACCTGTTTGCATTTCCAGATTTTGGGGTGCCTAGTAATATCAGGAAACTCCCCAAAAAAATCACCCCATTTCACTGAAGAGTGACCAGTATATCAGACTACATTGAGTCATTGTGGGCAGAATGACCCCAGCTGGGCACCTCTCAGCCCTGAGGCTGCATTTAAACCTTTATGTCATGACAGTTCATTAAATAATTTTACTTTTGCTGTGTTTTACTGAATTTTGCTTTTTTATATGGGGCCAGACACCAACACAGACACAGTGGGTCACATCCTCATCAGCATAGGGAATAGAGTTTGAACCCCTCTGCTCTTTTGGCTCCAAAAATAAGAGGTCTTTAATACCTGAGTTAACAGATATCTCCTCCAACTGGCAGTAGTAGGTCACTTATCCTTCCCTCAGGTAACTCATAGAAGAAAGCCAAAATTTAAGGAGATTCACCATAGTATTATCTGACTCTTTACCTAGGAAACTCTGCTGGGATTACAGAGGCCAACAGCTATTGTTCTTGTTTATAAACCATGCCTGAGATCCCCAAAAACACTTGCTTAGGCTTGAACCCCGCATCTTCCTTCCCCTAATAGGGAAATCCTTTACTAATTGGGGCAGAACTGGCTTCAGCTGTCACTGCATATAGTAAGATTAAACCATCTATAATTTTACAAATCTGGATTTTGTCTTCTTCCTGGCTTTGTTAAAAAGAAAAAAGGAAGAAAGAGGTTGGCAAGGGACGATTTCTAAGCATGGACTGATTGGTTTAGACCCTTTTTGCAAGAGCAGAAAATATCCCTATTGATACATTTTGCCCTGCAAACTCTTTTCAGCTCTACAATGTAGTTCCCAGCACCAAATCCTAACATGAAGTATTTACAAGCAGTGTGTATAAAACATAATTCACATAAAACTTCTACATCCTTGTCCCTGGAATAGCCACAGACACCCCAAACATGGTGCATAGGTCAAATTCATGGCTACTGGGTGTGTACCACCAGCAACACAGCACTGAGAAGGCAAAAGATCTCTGTTTGGCCTCACTGTAACCCAAAATTCTCAGTCAAGTATGAAAGATAAATTCCCTTTGGACAGAATAGTGGTCCATGTACATTTGACATCTCACTAATGATTTCTCTTTGCCTTCATTGTTGGTGGAAATTTATCTTGCCTCAGACTTGAGATCTCCATTCCCTCTTTCAGGCTACCAAAACGAACCAAACCATCAGGCTTCCTGTTTAAATTCTTACTCCCCTTTGGAAAAGTGTCTCTTCAGACCTGGCCCATGTGATTGGAGTCTCCCACACTACTTCCAGAACTATTTTAATCCACAGGCACCAGAACCCATCGCTTTACCAGCAGTAACAAGAACACTGCATTTGTGTCAGAAACAGAACTGAACTGGAAGAGGGAAATGAACACACTTGGAAAATGCACATGGGCTAAGAAGAGCTTCCAGTGTGCATTCACTTGTCCCAGGACCTGAGGCAGGTGGGGGACAGGAGCACCTCTGTATGTCACTACAGAAATTGCACAAAATCCCAATCAGTGCTCAGTGGATCCAGCACTAAAACGGCCATTGATAAAAAATGCATTTCCACAATGAGATTTTAAATTGCATTCAGTAAGTAGTGAGCCAGAATTAGGACTAAGCACTTGGCCATCAATCCTGAGGTTAAGAACTGCTTCTTTGACACAGAACTAAACCAGGAGCAGGCTGGAAGGCACAAATAAACATTGCACTGCGTGGATCTTAAAAGGGTGAGACATGCACAGAGATCTTAGCATCAGCTATAGGAAAGTTCAGTATTGGAGGAGAGCTTTCCTCTGATCATGAATTTTAAGTGGAATTTGCTTCCCTTCAGAGCACTGTCCACTGGAAGCCTCCTGTGAGTATTACTGAAATTATTACAGATTTTAAGGTGTGTTAGTGAGGTCACATGAAGCTGAGTGTTGATGGCACAGCGACAAGCCAAGAGGGCTCATCAACTCTTGCCTGTTACATAGCTCTGCTGGAGACTATGACCTGTGTGTGCAGGATGTGTGGGGTAAGGACTCAATAAAATAAAGTTACCCATGGGATCATTGCAGAAAACCACTGGCCAAGTGAACACATTGCTGTCTGCCTCATTTCTTTTCATGCCTCCAACTCCAACTGAGATCACAGAATCATAGAGTCTGGAAGGGACCTTAAAGGTCATCTAGTTCCAAACCCCTTGCCCATGGGCAGGGATGCCATCTACTAGAGCATTCTTAAAGCTCCATCCAACCTGGCCTTGAACAAATCCAGGCATGGGGCACCCACCTCTGGATGGCCAAATGAGGCTGTAGCTCTGCAGAGGACAGGGACACCCTGCCACGGTGTGTAGCCTTGCAGGAACACAGGAGTCCTGCATCAGGACTGTGCTCCAGCCCTACTTTGTCTCCCTCCAAAGGTTCTTCCACGGTGACCCAACCCACCTGAGCACCACTGATGAGCTCTGACGAGGTCAGAGTTAACCACATTTAAGGCTTTTTAGGTAAATATACTTGAATGGACCATAACAGTCCATAAGAGCTCAGAAGCACCCACTGTTCTACCACAGGAACTAAACTTTGGGGCATCCCTCAACAACACCACTGGAGGGCAGGGGTGGAAGTCAGCTGG
The DNA here is from genome assembly GCA_013401135.1 of Cettia cetti. NCBI lineage: Eukaryota > Metazoa > Chordata > Aves > Passeriformes > Sylviidae > Cettia > Cettia cetti. The sequence continues at coordinate 26,000 of VZUI01087980.1, read as the reverse complement.
TTTCAGTTAGTTTCAAGGATTATTTAAAGATTAAAAATCCAAAGACAGTGCTGAAACCACTGTTTGGAGTGCAGTGACTTTGAAGGCACTTTGGACTGACTCCATTTTCCTGCATCACTCCACGTCAAGGCTCCGTGGGACACATTGAGGGCAGTGCCAGATCTGCGACCTGGTGCTGAAAGATCCTGACACTTAGCACTTCAGGAGAACAATAGCATTAAGGGAGATCACTTGGGTTATTTTTCTAAGCTAATTTGTTCTTAGCATTAGCAACAAAAATAGAGAGGATGCTATTTTAAAAGTTGCATTAATATGTCTTGAAGCTCTAAAGAGCAACTGCGAATTTTTGCCTGAGCGCTCCAAGCAAGGGCAGCCAGCAATTACATTTTTGTGAGGAGGCTGTCAATAGCAGAAGGATGGGCCAAATCCTGGCTCTGCTCTCATCCTTTTCACTGTCTTGTGCTCATTCTTGCACATTTTCTGGTCTGCAGAGCTGCTCAGAGGCAGCTCAAATGGCAAGGCCATGAGCTGGGAGATGTTGATGGCTGTTTCAGGTCCATCACTTCTCACAGTGCAGGAAGCACATAGACAGCTCTGTCCTTGGTCTATTTTGCCCCAAGTCTTTGCTGCTTTCTCTTAGAAGATGTAATGCAGTGATGGATTGCCTTTTTTCTCAGGTCTTCAGACAACAAAAGAAATCAATAAGCTGGTAAAAAAAAGACAATATGGTCTTAAATTGGCAGAATTAAAGTTTGGAGCTGAACAATCACAACAAAAGAAGCCCCATGTACTGGCATGTCACATAATGTTCCAGCCTCACTGCAATTTCTTTTTAAGTCTTGAAATGCCTGGATTTATAGGGGGTTTTTTTAATCATCAGTCAAAATATTTGGGTTGTTCACAAGGACAAGAAGTGTGATTTTGAGACATGCTAAGTTTCTGCTGCCTCTGTTTCTGCTCAGCAAAACTGTTCTTCATACCCATCTTTGCTCAAAGGCTGAGATTATAGATGTATATGTCTATATATAGATATATATGGATATATCTAATCATGGAAGTGTAAATTCAAAAGGACTTTAAAGATCATCCAGTTCCCAACCTCTGCCATGGGCAGGGACACCTTCCACGTGACCTGGCTAGTCAGAGCTCCATCCAACCTGGACTTGAACACTTCAGGGATGGGGCAGCCACAGATTCTCTGGGCAACCTGTGCCTGGGCCTCACCAGCCTCACAGGGAAGAATTTCTTCCCAACATCTAGTCCAAACCTGCCTGCTGTCAGATGAAGCCATTCCCCTTTCTCCTGTCACTCCATGCCCTTCTCCAAAATCCCTTTCCAGCTCTCTTGTCAGACCCCTTTAGGCACTGGAAGCTGCTCTGAGGTCTTCCCTTCTCCAGGTTCAAGAGTCCCAACTGTATAACTATATAATAACTATAAATAAGTATATAATAAGACCTTATTATCATGAGATTTTCAGCAACAAGCCAGTGACACAAGCCAAATGAGTGGGTGAGAAGACCCAGGTGAGACAAGCTTTGTGCTTGCTTCTTTCCCTGGGAACGAGGTGGCCTTTCCTTGAATCCTAGTAAATGAGCCCTTTGGGGGGAACTCCTTAGATTCAATGGTGTTGTTAAGAAACAATTTTGGGTTTTGAGCCTCTGATGTGCCTCAGTGAACACGGCTCAGATCTACTTCAGCAGCCATCCCAGAGATGGCTGGGACTCCTGTGGTGCCATTTGAGCTGCCTGATTACTGCAGGCAGCAGCACAACTAACACATAACAATCAGTTTTGATTTACTCCTGGTTCTTCAGAGGTGGATAATTTCTCTTGGTTCTTTAATGTTATTTTTGAACTGTGAGGTTCATAGAAATAAAGGCTCTATTCCTGCCATTGACCTAGAAAAGTCTTTTGATTCTTTCCAGTGGGACTACTTTTTTCAGTTGCTGGGAACCTTAAAATCAGGAGTTTCTCTCCTCTGGGGGAGGTAGTTGCTACATCTTCATTCCTCCTTTAGGGTTTGATCAGTAAAGCTGAAGAGACCCTAAAACTCTCTCTGACCTCCTGCACTCCCCCATTTCAAAGGGAAGTGCTTGCAGCTTATTCCCATTTTCAAGCCTTTTGTTTTTAAGCCTGTGCTGTGAAATTTTTCTCTCCTACAGCATTGCTGGTGCTGCAGCTGGCATTATTAATTCCATTTCATTAACTGATCTTCTTAATGTACTGGAAGACAAAAGAGAAGACAGTCCTGAGACCACAGAGTGGGTGAGCCTCAGGAGATCTCTGTTCAGTCCCCACATCTGCCACAAGCTTCCTACGTGACCTTGGGAATCATCTCTTTGAGGTCTCCAGGTCTGCTTGGTCTATTTAAATTTGGGGCATCACCTGCTTTTTGAGCTTTGTTTCTGCAGCACTTGCACAATATCTGTGGCTCCAACAACGGAGCCTCACTCATTTTTACAACACAGTTTTCAAGGCTGGTGTTACTGGCTGCCTCTCTTGGACCAGGGGAGATCAAGCAAGGTTGTAAAGATGAATTTGGATTGTACTCCTCCTGGAAATGGTGAAATCCTGCCTGGTGGTGTGTAAGGGGCACAGGAGACTCTGCTCTTTGGCCAAGCATGCCCCAAAGAGATGATGATGATGCAGCATTTTTAGCAAATTCTTGAAGCAAGATCTTCTGTCCAGTGCCTGGGCTGGGGAAATGAGGCTGTGCCATGTGGCAGTCCCAAAAGCCACCAGGGAGAAGTCTTGCCCTGCCCTTTGCTCCTCTGCACATCCAAGTCCTGAGCTCAGGCAGCTCTGGTGCAATCCCAGGAAAGATGTTCCCAGAAAAATGCCAAAGCTTTGCTTCTATCTTGCCATCCTTTGCTCTGGCTCTTCTGGGATCAGACCCAAATTTTGAAGCTCCAGGTGCTGATTCAGAGGTTGGGATGCTCTGCCCAAGTGCAAAATGCAACTACAAATTTTGCAAATGTGACTGCAAATTAAACTAGCAGCCTGCAGGCAGAGGCTCACGAGACTGAGGCTACATTTGCAGCAGTGCCACAAGCCCTTAATTGAGTTTGTGATGCTCATTAGCAGCCAGGGGTGCTTGAGAATGAGATGGGGTTTTCAGCATTTCTGCTGCATCCACTGCTCCTGGACCTGGCTCTCCTGCTGCCAGCCCAGTTCAGGCCAGGGGAGAAAGTGCAGAATAATTTAATATAGATCAAGCCCCTTTCCCCAGCTTCAGATGCTCCCAAAAAATAATATTCTTTGGGGAAAGATGCTCCCCAGAAGGCCTGAGCTTCTCACCATGCTGGAGAGCTGCTTCAAGCATCTCACCACGGGCATCCTTACATTCCCCCACCCCGCCCTGCAGGGAGGATAAAACACTTTAGTGCTGGAGGTGTGTGGATACTGCAGCCATGCACCGGCTGGGCTCGGCCGGCACACAATTGTCATGGCAACCCCTGCTTTCCCCGGAAAACAGAAGCAAATCACTGACACACTGCTGGATTCAACAGCCTGCTCCATGGATGAGAGACACCTGGGTACCAAGATGCTCTCTGCAAAGAGACAGCTCCAATCATACCCAGCCTGGGAAGCTGGATGTTAATATGGGAAAATCCCGGCTGAGGTTGCAGAGAAATGGAGGACAGGTCGGACAGGGGGAGGTAAAGAAGCAGCTGCTGCTGTCCTGAGCAAACACAGCCTAAAGTGCTTGCAAAAGTGATGGAGAAGGCAGCGTGGTTGCTTATTGCAGCAATGCCAACAGTGCTGCCTGGCACAAAGTGGGGGAAAAGAACCCAAAAGGAGCAGTGAAGGACATAAAATAGTGATGTGTAAGGCAGAAGTGCCAGTGCAAGGCTGTGAGAAGGGGAAAACAAGGACAGGGTTCTGCTGAGAGTCTGTGTGGGCACTGGATGGAGAAATGCTTTGGATGGCAAAGCAGCACTCTGAGTTTTAAATGTTATTATGGGCCTCTAGGGCAATTAGAAGAATTAGATCAGGAAATGATGTGCCAGAAGTGTTGGCTGAAAAGTGGTCAGAGTTTTGTTTGCTGGGGAAACAAACAGGGAAAATGGTTTTGTGTGAGTTTTAGGACATCAGTTGGAAGTGAAACAACACAGAAATGGTTTGAGTAGTGTGGGGCTGGCCCTGCCCCAGCACATCCTCTCACATGGGGCAGAGGGAAGAGGACAGATCATATGTATGTATCTTATGGAAGATACCATAAGCAACGTCAAGCAAGCTTCCAGCATCCAATCAGCAGAATATGCCATGAAAATCCACACCCTGGAGCTAGTTCATTAGGAACTTAAGATCAGTCATCCCTAAAACCAGTTATCTTATGCAAACAGATGCAAAATGGAGAAAATGAGAAGAAAAAACATGCAGAACCCGGATGAACCCGCTGAAATTGTGGAAATGAGTTTCTCTCTGAAGAACAGATCCTATCTCTGAGCACTTGACTGTCATATAACCTCGCTCCCTCTGTGCACACAAAGGGAAAGTCCTGATTTGGGTGCTGACATCAAGTATCTGAGAAAAGACAATTTAATTTCCCATTCTCAAGGATAAAGGATTAAAGATAGATCAGCAAAACTATTTCACATTTAGAAAACCAGATGAAAAAGCCTCAGGAATTCAGATTTCCCCGACGATATTGTTAAACACCACAAACCACATTTTCCTGATTGTTCCTGCAGAAGGACTGAGAGGTCTCTATCCTGGGATGAGTGTGAGCAAAATAGAAGGTATAGGGTGGATTTGAATATATACATGAAAAATAGAATTATTTTCCCATATTTATCAATTAAGAAGTCACTTGAAAGTCCACTGAACAAAACTAAACAAGGGAAGGTGCTTTCCTTATTGACAGCACAAGTGACCACTCTGCTGTGATAACAGCACCTGGATATGGTAGAAGCATCAGGAATTTCAGGATAACTGCAGATTTGCAGAGATACAGAAATAGTTGTATCCCAGAGCACTGCACACGAGCAATGTGAGGAGGAAGGAAGCATACTGCATATTCTGCATGAATAGTGAATTCCCTTGAAACAGGTTTGGCTTTTGCAGAAATGGGGGTTTTCCACAGAGAACAGTAAAATAGGTCTGGGCAAGATTCACAGAAGGGATTTCAGAACTGCTTTCCTTAAGTGCTTCCCTCCTTGCAAACATTTAAGTACATGGGGCTTTGATGAAACTGCCTGACTGAGACAGGTACCACCAAATACCTCATTGTATTATATCAGTTGGTTCATTCTTAATAAATCCACCCAGGGATCCAAAGCACAATATTCCTTGTGTGCCATGTGAGGTTCTTGAATTTCAAATGCCAAGTACTTTAAATTAATGTCTTGATGATGAATCAGAGATAAAGCATAATGGCATGACATTAATTTCAAGTTATTATAAATTCAAGAGAACCACAATCTTATTTTGGTTTGCAAACCAAAAAAACCCAAACCCCAAACTCGGTTGTCATAGTTTGTTTTGGATGAACCTCCTCTTTCACAGGTGCAGTAGACGTGAATTCAGAATGTGAATTTGCTGAATTCTGGGCAGGACTCTGAGTCCAGCTCGTCCTCAGCACCTGTGGGACTGGGCTCTGGAAACCTCAGCCTCTGAGCACCCCCAGCTTGAAGCTGAGAGACACCAGCCCTCAAGATTAGGATGAATAATATACTGGGGGCCAGAAGAAAAGGATTTTGTTTTGGAAGCAGCAGCAGCTCTTACCTTTTCCAAAACACTTTCTTTTTAACTGTGCTTTTTTCCCCCCTCATTCTTTTCCCAGACTGCCTGACATTTAAAGTGATCAAAGTTCTCCGTGAACCACAGCTTCTAAATTTCAGATAAATATAGCCACGCTGCTCTGCATTTGTTTGTTTTTCTCAGGTTGCAAACCTGCAGTGGAGACCTACTTATCCTGGAGCAGGGGGAGCTGCTGTTTTGTCACCACATGTTCAGCAGCCGGGAGGGAGCAGAGCCCTCTGTGCAGGATGTGGCTCTGCACTGCTCCCAAGAGAGGGTCCAGTCCTGCTCTGGCAACTCAGAACCAACCCACCAGCAGCCCCCTTGTTGGCTGGAGGAGCCAGAGCAGCCCTGGAGTGGGCAGAAGGCACATGGAGACATGATGCAGGGAGACAGACTGCATCATGGAGGGGAGGATGGAGATGGCCGTGGCTGAGCGTGGTGACATGTCCAGCCCATGCTGGCACACGGGGGGACAACCCTGAGCCCTTTGAGACATTGGGAAGCTCTGTGGGCTCTGGGATATGGATGGAATCACATGAAAAGGCAGAAAGATCCTGCCCACACACACACAACCACTCAGCCAGGTACCATTTATTTTGGCCTCCCCGTTAGCTGGGCAGTAAATGTGGCAATTACTTTGTACATACAAAGTGTCACAACCCTTTGGCGCATTTCCCTGAAGCTAAATAATTAATGAAGGGCTCTGATTAGTGTGAATCTTGTGGCATCATCAGACAGTGTGAGTGACATTTACTTTTACTTCTTGATGTCTGAGACAGGGCTTTGTGAGGAGGCTTCCATCCTTTCCTGCAGCTGAAAGGGCGCGGCCTGGGGTTTGTTCTGTAAAAAAGGTTTCTGCCCTCCTTTGTGCTTAGGCTGCCACAGACTTGAGCAGCCTTCAAAATATGAATGCTTTGCAAGTGATGGAAGATAAAATGCATTTCTTTTCTATGCAGGAAAGACATTCTGCAAATGTAGCACCCAGCAGACCCTCATTTTCCTCAGTGACTCATTAGAGTCACCCCATCTAAAAGGGTTTTTTTTCCCCCCTCTTATTAACAAACAGGAATCAACTGGAAGATACCAGGTGATGAGGCTCAGATGCTGCAAACTCAGCCACCACAGCAGGATCTGGTTCCCATAGCAGTGGGATTCCAGCTTGGCACTGGGTGTCCCTGCATGTGAGAGTCCAGGGTGGGAGGCTGCTGCATGGGAGCTATAGGAAGAGCTGGTGGCTGTCACTTTGGGTCCATTTTCTCCTACAATTTCTTTCTGAATCAATTCCCCACACAAAACACACCAGAAAGCTGTACTGAGCTATGACATGCAGCTCTGTGTGTGCTGCTGCCCTTTTCCCAGCCCTGCCTCATTTTACCATCAAACTACAAATAATCTGGTTTTTACCCTAAGAGAGAGAGTTTTTTACTGGGGAGGAGAGGGGTTGCCCAGGGAACACATGGAGCTATTACGTGTGCAAATTGGATATCTTTGAGGTCCTAAAGTGCAGAAGAAGGTACAATCTTCACCTCTCCAGGGAGGAGATGAAAGTAAAGCAAAGAGTTTACATAAAAGCAGAACTCTTCTGATCCCAAATGCCACAGCCAGAGTGACAGCAGCTCCAAAATGTCCCTGCTCTGTCTCTCATGCATTTCACCTCTGAACAGCACATTCACATGCTCAGGGATTATTCTTTCAAACCTGTGCATCAACACCAGACACCTGAAAAAACTGCCTCTCCCTAGAGAGATTTCCTCCTCACACAGAGTTTTGTAAAAACAGGAGGTAAAGGACTCCTTGCAAGAAAAAGCAAATAGTTTGGAAATCATGTACTTTAATTCTGTGCCTGGTTCTGCCTCATCCAGCATGTGTTTCCATGGAAGCAGAGGAGGAAATGGGCAGCCTGTGGCTGCAAATCACAGCAATCTCACTGCCTGCTCATGAGCCTGAAAAGACAAATGGATCATTAAAAATAAAAAACACCTGAAATTTTAAATATCCCTTCTGATAGTAGATAGCTGGTATTTAGTGCTGCAACGTTTTCTTCAGGGACAGGGTTTCAAGTGCATCACAGCTGAATGAAACCAAACTCAGGCTCATTCTCAGAGGAAACAGAGGATATGCCAAATAAAATGATTTTTGCTCTTTTGTTGGTCGCACTGGTGTAGTGATTGTGTGAGCACAGAGAATGGCAGCACAGCACACAAAGGCAGTTATATAAATGGAATGAAAAACATGTTTTCAGCATGGTTTGGAGGAGTGAGAGAGACCAAGCAAAGGATGGTTTAGAAAATATGGATTGCTTAGGAAAAGTTTATCTGTTGATCAAACCTGATTCTGATCTCAGGAGTGAATCTCCTGAAGTCAACCTGTCAGTCAGTCCCTTGTCTTATCAACATGTTCTTTGAGCATAAACTTGTTTCTGACTATTACCAGGAAGTTTTCCTGGTCTTAAGCGAGCATCTTGAAGCATCACCACATCCAAAGAAAACACACAGTTCCTAACAGTTCGCAAGCCAGTTGCAAATACATCTTGCTCCTGAGCCAGGCACATTTCACTGGGAGTAATTACCATTTATCCCCAGGTAAGAGCTGCCTCTTGGCCAAAACGTGGCACTGAGTGACTTGATTGTGGCTGCTATCCAGTGACTAAGCTGGATCTACCTGGTGGCCTCATGCCAGCTCCCAGCAAGGCACCAGGACTGATCTGTGTGCAGCCATTACAGGATCAAATGCAAAATATCCTTCCTGCACTTACCTCCTCTTCAGAAAAATATATTTCTTTAACAGCAGCCTCCTTTGTCCCAAAAGGCTGCAGAATCTCTCACCAGTAGGTTTGGGTTTCTTTTCTTTCTTGGCTATCAGGCAAGAGAATTCAGGCACACTTAAAAAACCTGCCAATTACGAAAGAGAGTTGCAGACTCCAGTGAGTTAAAAATCTTGAGGTTTTTTAGGGTTTAGGAGATTTCCTCCCCACAGCTCTGTGTGCAATGGATTTGGAGCTGTTCTCTGTAGCTGACTGAATACTGAATTTCTGAATACTGTGGTCAATACTGTATTGAATAACGATACCTATTATCTAATGACAGCTCTGTGTGCATCTAGGACTTAAGTTTACTGGATTGTTTTCAGGCAGAGAACAGCAAAAATTGAAAGAATGGATCAAATTCATTTGAGTTTCTTAGAAACTACATGCAAACAGGGAAATATGAGAGATAAAAATAAACCTAGTAGGGAAAATTAAGAGATTGAGCTTGTACCAGGACTGACCCTATTTCCAGAGCCTGTAAAGGTCCCAGACAACTCAATACCAGTACATCCTAGTGGGCAGATGGAGTACCACAGAAGGTATCCTTTCTCCTTTAGAAGTCTGTGAACACATGGCTTGGAGGGAGGGTGCTCTGGATGGGTTTTCATCTCCAGCTAGTGCTTAATATTCTTCATCTCACCAGTGAAAATTGCTGGTGGTACTGGCTGGTGCCATGAATGTGATAATCTGAGATTTTTCCTTTTTTTCAAAAATATGGAAGTTAAATCATAATAATGGTTTGTGCATTATTATGATTTTATTGAACTATAATAGTGATTTTTATCAATACCTATGGTATTGATAAGTGAGCCACTGAGTGTCCATTGGGCCCAAAAGCCTGCAGATAAAAGGCTCCTGTATCCTATTCCCAACCCCAAGCCCACCAGGACATGCCTGGGAGTGTTCAAGTCCAAGCTGAGTGGGGCTTTGAGCAACCTGGTCTAGTGGAAGGTGTCCCTGGCCATGGCAGGGGGTTGGAGCTGGGAGATCCTGAAGGTCCCTTCCAAACCTAACTATTCTGTGCTTCTAGGATTCTTTGAAAAGGATCTGCAAGTTTTAAAAACATGTAAGGAAAGGAAGAGCACTGCAAATAAATTCTTGGACCGAGTAGGAAGGAACTGAAAGGTGAGCAGGAAACTGGTGCAGATGAGCCTGCACTAGGAGGATATCAGAAAAGCATTTGCTTCTAGACAGCCAGAGATATTGATCTGCAGTCACACAGCAGCACAGGCTGGACAGGAAGCATCATCAGATGTTGGCTGAGGGAAAGGGAGAAACATGTCAATAAAATCAAGCTGTGTGTCAAAGGGAGGAGGAGGAAGGAGGAGGCCAGCAGGGCAGCCTGTGCTGGAGCCATGGGTGTTTACCTCATGCTGTATATCAGTGACCTTGAGGGTGGTGCCATTATCTAATGATGCCAAATTGTAGGAGGCACAGAACAAATTAATTACAAATGGGAGATTAGGCTTACGGTCTGATAAGCAGCTCGTGGAGTTCAATGGAGAGAAGTTTTAATGAGATTAAGTGACAAAGCCATCACTTAGAAGGAAGCATTAAACAGACTACAGACAAGGAGAAAGAACTGGGGGCGAAGACAGAGAACTATTAAAACCATCTGTGTTATTAAAAGAGGAGTAAACAAGGCCTGTGCCTCTCAGGGAGAAATGGGGATGATAGTAAGGCGTGCTGGCACCGCCGGTGGGAACGGTTCCCGTGAACGTATTGTATGAAGCATCTGAGTCAGACTCAGGGGGATATTGATGGGAAACCCAGCAAAAACTTGGGATTAACACCAGCAGCAAAGCACTGTCTGGCCTGGGATGAATAACTACAAGCAAGAGCCTGGAGAGGAGGTCCAGGGGGGCTGGATGAGTGGGATGTAGCAAAGGGTTGGAGATGGCTTGATGGAGAAGTTTTGCTTTGGCCCAAGAGCAAAAAGAGCAAAAAGAGGAGGATACTGGATGGTAGCAATCAAGGAAAGAAACTGGCCAGCAGTTAATATGTCAGGCTCTTAAATAATAATAGCTACTGCTAATGATGAATAATTAAAGCAGAGCACTTGGTCCTCAGGCCCTTGCGTAGTCCCATTCCTCTAATGCACAGCAGAAGCATCATTTATAGTTTGTGGCAGGAGGAATCTTGTGATCACAGGGACTGGCTCTGCTTCATCTCCTACCAAACCCACTGCATCCTTCTCTGTGAGCTATATTTAAAGCTGAGTTCAAATGAAATGGGAATGGGAGCAGCTTCGAATCAGACTGATCAGAGTCCTGGGCTGTGGGGATTGGTAAGAATGGCCTGTGTTTGTGTTACCTGCAGGCAATGGGCCAAGATGGTTCCTGAAAAGAAGGAGAGACACATCTCTTTGTTCAACATCAGTGGGCTGTGTTATAAAGCAAATGTTAGGCATGTTTCCTCATCCTTCCTCTCTGTGATGGGACAGGTGCTGTTGGGGTACACGGGGCTGACTGGCATTGTCAGACTTGTAGTGACTCATGAGTTTGCCAAGTCTCACCTTTCAAATGCATCTAAGTAACGAAAAGGTTTGGGGACAAAGAAGAGCAGACCCCCAGACCCCTCATTTTTCTCCCCTCTCCTTCACTTTTCCACCCACCACCTCACCCAAAGGGTAACACTGTTGTGAGGGTACTGAAAAAAGGAACAGGCAAAGCAGAGCTAGCCCTCAGACAGCACAAAAAGGTGGCAATTCCTGCATTTAATAGTCCTCCCCACACTGAGATTCATCCTGCAAGCTCTCCAAGGAAAGGACCTTACTGCCTGCTCTTATCTTGGTTAACAAAAGATCCTGATCTTGACTGGGTCTCCAGGCACAACATCTAAAATAAGATCTAAAAACAATAATCAGCCCAGAGCTTTCTTTTTCCTAAGAAATCAGGGAGCAATTTGTCCGTGTTAAGAAACACATCCAGCACTGTGGCCTTTCAAAGTCATCTGCTATTCCCTTGACTTCCCTTGCAATGCAGATTATCCAAATGCAGATCCCTGGGTGCTCTCTGATACACAATTGCAGTAAATATTTACATCCCCTCTCTTCCTATTTTGGGTTGAAATATGCTAAAAGGATACATAGGGGATGCCTCAGCATTTTACAGTTTCTTCACTTTGGTCAGCAAAAGTGAGATCCTGTGGGGGTGGCAGCTGAAAGTGTTTTGCAATCTCACCTTTCTGGAAAGATTCAAACCCCTAAGTTATCCCTGATTTTTAAAATCTGCAGGTAGAGGGTGATACATACAGGTATGATGTGGGTCTATGCCTAACTCAAATCCACAAATAGAGTCTGCAGCTCTGAACTCCAGCCTTGCCCACAGGGCAAAGGCAAAGCTCTCATCAGAATAAATCCTGAAAATATCATCTGCCAGCATCTCCAAACCAGTGCAACAGCGAGTTGAAGCCAAGTGCTCTGAATATTTCCTTGCAGAATACCCAGGAGAGCACAGCTATATGTAACAGAGATATTTACACAGTGTTCGAGGCAACATTTCTACTCTTAGCAGACACAGAGGTGCCAGGAAATGATTCTACTCCCCGGGCAGGATTCAAACCACAGCACAGGCAGGCCTGTGAGGACAGTCTTATCACATTGATCTTTTTCACCCCCCTCCATGTAGCATCAACAAGGAGCTAAGTGACCACTGCTCATCCAGACACTCCTCTTAGCTGCTGCTGTGGGCTGTAGTGCAGTGAGCATGATTCCTTAAGTTTGAGCTTTCATGCTTTTCAGATTCTGTGCTGCCCAGGGGTGCAGTTCTGAGTCTTGTATTAAGTGTTAGCTCTCTTCACAGAGTAGGGAGACAAAACAAATCCTTTTCCTGCTGAAGACCAAGGACAACTTTCAGGGCCCAAAGCACAAACAAAGAACAAGAAGGATGAGACCTCACAACCCAAAGCTGTAACTGGTCAATTAAACCCCAATGTGTGAGACCTCATGACCACTTGTTCATTTTGTGACCATTTTAAGTCCACCTTGGGTGTAGCCCTGGCCAGGCTCTTGTCCTGCCCAAGGTATGTCCTGAAGGTCTTTTAATAAATATTTACTGTATTCTCCAGCTCTGTCCAGTCTCTGTTCCAGATCAGCCTTCCCAAGGCACCAAACACTACAAAAGCAATGCCCCTGCTCAGGCTATCCCTGAGAAGTGCCAGATCCCAACCTGCTGAGGAACAGGCTTCAGTTCCCTCCCTTCCTTCACAGGTAGTGGTGTAATGCAGAACAGTTTGATGAGCCATTGTTGCTCTCTTTCTGTGGGATTTGAAGTGGAGGGAGGAGGGGGAATATCTGCAGACAGCTGCCCAGATTGGTCATTGAAAGGGCCTCTCACCTAGGGAAGAAGCACCGAGGGAAAGCAACAATATAACTTAACAAGGGGTGCAGGAACAGAAGGAAGCAAGATCCCTTTAAAAGGGCTAAGAGGTGGCATGTTCCCCAGACAGGTGTGGCTGACAAAGGTTAACCTTTCAGTCTACTGGCTTTATATGCTCCATGAGTTGTCCCATCAACACCTGTGACCCTAAGCAGTGGCCATTGCCATCTCTTTGCAGTGCCTCCCCTCAAAGGGAAAGTCTCACAGCTCAGACTGAGCTGATCTGGGCCCACAAACATCACTAAAGTCACTGCTGTGTGCACAGCCAAAACATCCCCTCTTCTTTACAAAAGACTTGCACCTGACAGCTGCTGGCACTTCAGGGAGGAATCACTGCCCCAATTCCCTGTGAGCTCTGTGACACCAGGACACTTGGCTAACACATCCTTCAGCATTTTTCCTCCAGCACCCTCATTTATTTCCTTCTGCAATGTCGGTTTGCCCAGCCAGCTCAATGAATAATTCAGCAACATTAAACACGTGCCAAAGCTGTTTCAGCTCTTAGCAGGATCAGTTCTTTGGTCATTTTCTCCATTTTAACTTCATTCCAACATAATCTCCCCTTCATTGCTGCTGGGGGAGCAAGATCTACAAGTAAAAAGCCCAGTGCCGTAGTTATATGGAAATATAACAATATATATGGAAATTCCCTCTTAGATAGGAATGGCGTGCTGCTAATCATTCTGCTGGATGCCTTGCTGCTCCTGCTCACTGCTTCTGTTAATGATGGAAAAAAAATGTATTTTTTTTTACAGACATCTATATAAGGTTCAGTAACCATGCAATAGAAATGATCTCACAAACCAGAATACAGAAAAAAACTGAGGCAATTTCCCAGTTTTGTTGTGTGTTCCTGGTCATACTGCAGTGAAAGCGATTCATCACATCCAACAAATCAATTACTCACACAATAAATTAGCCAATATGGGTCCTTTCTCAGCAGCTTTTCAAGACAAAAGGGGTGTGCACACGTAGTGGAGTCAGTGCGTGACATCCATCTGCAAAATTTGTGCACATGAAGGGTAAGGTGAGTGCTCATTTCAGAAGGCACAATTGCTACTATGGCTTTTATTATATCCCACTCATTTTATCACTCCCTGGTTGGAGCAACAAGCCTTTCACTTTCAGGTGAGGGTGAAACATGGCCCTGCATTTGCAGCAGCAAAGCTCCAGTGCAGGAATCCCAGAAAACAGGCAAGACAACCTTTTCTCCCTCTTTGGTTTGTAACTTCCAGTTCTTTGGAACAAGTCTCACACTTAATATAAGCAAGTAAGCCCAGCTGTTTGTGTTTCAGTGTCTCAATGCTTCACTAGCTGATAAAGTAACCTTCAGAAATCCTGGCTATTAATCTCTGCTGGCTTTTCTTCAGGCTCCCCTACCTTGTTCGTTTCTCAGACACAGACCTTGTTCTGTTGATGTTACCAGCATTTCATGAGGATGTATGCAAGGATTCCCTCACACACTCCTCTGTAAGGAACTGTCTCTATCCCTAAAAGAGAGCAGAGAAACCTGTGTGTGCAATGCCTACCTCTGCCAACAGCACACACTGAGTGAGCAGGGATCCTAGGCTGCTTTTATGGGAGTTGCTCAGAAAACAGTGTCTCTGGGATTGTCAGGGGATTTTGATATTGTACCAGCCAGGCCATGGTGGTACCAAACTTTGGGAATTTGAATTTTATCCCTTGAATTTTGCAGTCTCATTGCACCTTCTTTTCAAAAGATAAGAAGCTATTTAAAAAAAAATACACTTCACTCATTTTTATGAAGTGTGTTGCTCTCATCCCAGATGGATAATGTAGCAATATCAAAAGCTGTTTGCCTGGGAAATTATTCTTTAGGATCCAGTTTGAAAGAGGACAGTCTTTACTGAGATTCCTCCATTACCTGGCAGTCTTGATAGTCCAATCCTTAAGGCAAGATCAATTGGCTGCCTTGGAAGCCTTATATGTCCCTCTCTAAGACATGGCTCTTTTGCAGAGGTAATACTGATTATCTGTGTCCTTTTAGTGCCTCTCAAGTTACCCCAGCTCAGAGGACTCCTGAGGTCACCTCTCGCTGCAGCTTGCACTCTCATGAACAGTATTTTGTGAATTAATTTGATATGAACTGGGAGAAAGCTTGTACATCTTTTCCAGTGAAGCTGGAGAGTTGCAGGAAAGTGTTGGAGGACTAATTCCATATAAAATCTCATGCACCAGCTGGGAAAGGGTTTCTCTGAACAAGTGGTATCAAAGGGCTTTCAGTGCATAGACTCAAACAGTGAGTCAACTAGAAGCTGCAAGGAAGATGAACCCTAAAAACAGAGGTTCTGGCACCAAAGCAACCCAAGTGGCAGGAGTTTTTTTCCCCCCACAAAAAATTCACTGCTGTGTCAGGTAGCTGCAAAACACAAATGTTTTGTGTCTTTTGAGCCCTGAACATGCAGGAAACAATCGCTCAACCATCCTGAGTGGAGAAACACCTGTTTCAGAAGCACAAGGATCTTTGTATGCCAAACTTTCACAAACAAGGCTCAGCTGGACCCTCCCAGACTCAGAGCACTTGTGAAATTGGTCATCACCACCCAAAAGACAAATCTTCACCTTCATTTCTACAGCTGATTTAAGCAAATCTGACATCCCCATATAGCTCCACCACAGGCAGGCTTGCATCTGGCAGACCTGTGGTGGAGGCAGGAGATTATTGGCAACAAAACCAATCTGTCTTCTGTGTGCATTAGGGTTTTTTCCCATACTTGTTTGTATTCCTCACACACAAATGAAACACAGCAGAACCAGAAGACCAGAAAAACCTCTCTCTGCCACAATTCCCATGAAACCACTGAGCTGCTCTCAGAGCCAGGGGGGAAAGAGGGTATTTGTGATATCTCTCTGGAAAAAAATAGCAGCCTAAATTTCCCAGGTTGTGTAAAGGTCAAGAGAGTTAGAAAAAAATATACTGCAGAGGAATAAAACAAAGCAATGTGGTAACCAAGGTATGATTGAGAGCTAAAGTGATGAGGACATGAGACGCTTCCTTCAGGGGGGAATTCAAGCCCTTTGGATTGAATGTTGCACCATTGCATATTAATTTCTATATTATATTATAGTCCCTTAATTTCTATATTGTTCTGAACTGACATCAATGCAGCAGCTCCCCAAGGAAAACAAAAATTAAATCCCCTTTTCAGTCAATGTAGCTATTATGTCCCAATCAGCGGCGTACCCTCGGAATCTACGGAAAAACACCAGGAAAATCAATACTCACCTCCAGGTTTTATTCCCAGTGGAAATCTATCACATGCCCACCCTTCACTATGATCAAATACATTAATTTTAACTTCATGCTATTTACACACAAATAGCAATACCCAAGGAAGTCCTTATTCTGCTGGACATCTGAGGAATTAGAGCAAACAGGCTCAGGAATTTGTATTCCACCTCTTATTGAGACCTAGAAGTATATTTTGTATCACTGGAGCTTAATCTTAGATTTAAATCTGACCTGGAATGAGTCCAAACTCTTCAAATGAGTTAATCAATGAAAACTGGTGAAGAAGTATAATTCCCAGTTCACAGAGCATTGCAGAGGTTAAAAAGCAGCATTTCTAGATCAGAAAACAAAACGTACCAGGAATTCCCTGCAAAACACTAAATTGATGAGAAAACTGCATTAACAAGAAAAATATTCTGCGTTAACAGAAGAAATATATTTTGATTTTTCCTTCATCTAATCTGTATTCCTCTGTATAAACTTCCCTAAGCACCCTCTGAGCTAAAACCTTGAATTGGTAAGGTTGCCTCACCCCTGGAACAAGCGGTTGGAACAAGATGATCTTCAAGACCCCTTCCAACCCAAACCATTCTGTGATGCTATGAAAGATCTTTTAATATAATTTACAAAATCCCTTACAGGTTGTATAACTTTCACCCCTTCGTAATTTATGATTAGGGTTTGGGTTTTTTTCCTGTTTCTGTTTGCCCAGAGTAAACATCACCTCTTAATAGATATTGTATCAGCCACAGAAGATCTATCATTGCTATGTCATAGATTCTAGATGTTTCTTTGTCCATGAAGTCTCTCAGATCTGCTGGAATATCCAGGAAAAGCATCCCTACATCCAGGCATCTGAAAAATCTGGCCATCATCAGACTGTCAGTGTCATAGCCTTGTCTGAAAGCTGAGTCATTGATCCCTGACACAGAGACACCAAAAGGGATTCTGTGTCAAGATTTTAGCTTTTCAAATATATTTAAACTATGAGTGATTCTGCACTTGAGGTGTGCCTGAATCAGAAAAATCAGAATCAGAAAAATCACTCATGAAAAGAGCAGTTGCAGCCTTTCCCAGGAGCAGAACTGAGTCCACTTCGGGTGCTCAGCTTGCTGTGGCATGGACACAGACATGGATATAGCAAGCTGTGGACTCACAGAAACAAGTCTTTGCACATAACACATCTTTTCTCTCCATTCCTCTTGTTAGCAGGTTCTTGTTGGTCTACAGATTTCCCCCAGCTCTCTGTGCTTGGCCTGGACTTTGCTATTTATGGCCTTGACACTTAAATATTTGACACAACCATCAGGTCCCTGCATACAGTTAAACAGGTGACTTTCTGGGGTTTGTTTGTTTGTTTTTCTATTGGTCACTATAATCTTGGTCTGGCAGGAAAATTTTATTAATACCATTGTATGTCACATCTGTCAGAAAGGTACACTTCTGTCTGAGTGCTGGGACTGATGCCAGCTCTTCAGGGGCTGTCCCTTGCTCTGAAAGGGAAGATAAATAAAAACTGAAGGATATAGCCTGTAATTTTTTATAGCTCAGTACTTAAAACTCACAGGCAGTGGAGTAGACAGCAGTCCCAGGAGAAGACATGTGATCCTCCCACGTTAGAGCTACACCCAATTTTCAAAGCCCCTCTGAGCATCCAGTCACTGTGTTTAAGATGCTTTGACACACATGAATTAAATGTTTGACCTTAGCCAATAGATGGGGAGTAATTTTCACCAACAGAGACAAAAATCAGGGAAGGAAAGAGATGCTAGAGGTGAAGCAGGCCAAATACTCAGGCTATGGGTAACACAGGTTCTGGAGTAAAGGGGTGAGATTTACTCACATTTCTGAAGGTCATATAAAGGTCATGCTCTGGTGTATGTACATGGTGCTCACTGTGAGAGGGATTATTGCAGTAATCACCACTGATCCCAGCCACTGCCCAAGCAAACCATTATTTAGGGAGAAAATCCCCTGTTCTTTGCTTTGTTCTGATCCTTTCCAGGGTGCAGGCATCTCCTCTAAGTGGCTGCTCCTCTCTTAGGAGATCCTGCTATGCTCCCATCAAACCAGGACTCCAGGAAGAACTCCAAAGTCAGCACCTGACTATTTTTCAGCTCTCCATGTCCCCTCTGAGAGGGGACAGGTGACACTGCAACCACTCCTGAGGCCAGGAGGGGCCGAACTCACTCCTTGGTTCCTGAAAAAGAAAAGGAGTGAAGGATAAAGCCTGTACAGCACAGACCCACTGGTGGGCGTGTTGCTCATTTCCACCATCATGGCCTGCACATCTCCAGCTTTCTGCAGCTCAGCTCTGCTGAGTTATCACAGCTTGATGGGTGACAAGCTGTCAGGTGGCAGCTGAACTGCATGAAATGGCCAGAAGTGGGGAGGTGGGACAGAAATGTGCATCTGTGAGGTTCTGTCTCCTCCTCCATGGGCAGAGTCAGTGCTGGTATGGGGAAACTCCTCCAATCATAGTGGCTGGAGATGATGTCTGGGGCCCAGTGGTAGGAAAGAACAGAGGGAACAAGTTCAGGAAGCTCAAAAACGTGACCACAGAGGAAAAAAAAAAATCAAGAAAGCAGAATTGCTTAGCCTAAAGTAAAGAAGGATGGAAGAGTGTTAACAGTTTCTGAGAGACACCTGGGAACTAGTGGAGGATCTGCCAACAGAGGCCTTTCCAAGTGAGTCACAAGCATCTGTCAAGAGTGTTCTACCAGGAATGGTGGCTGTGGGCCAGGAGATAGGCTCTTGGGACCTCGTGGAGCTGCTGCCAGCCCGCTCTGTCTGAGCTGCCTTGGGTGGCATCTCTCCTTTACCCTCTCTGCCCACAGGCATGGGCACCGAGGCATCAGCACAGGACTGACCAAACTTGCAGGCTCCAACCCTCAGCTCCCCCAAACCTCTGCCTTTGCTGAGAGGATGGACAGAGGAGGCCAGAGATGACAGAGATAGCAGAGGAGGCTCTGAGCCACCCAGCCAAACTGCTTTGAGAGCAAGGGGTTGGACCAGCAGCCTCCACAGGCCCCTTCCCACCTGAATTGTTCCATATGGGAGGAAAGTCCACAGAGCGTCACCAAGCTACTCCAAGATTTCATGGCAAGACCAGGACTAGGTTCACATGTTTACTTCTCTGGACAGTTTTTTATGCCACTCCTACTAGAGCATCACAAGGTGCAGACAACTCCACCCCCAGGCAGGACATCCCTCTCCCCTACATCTTCTTCAAGCAGGGGCTTTCCAAAGGATGCAAAGCTACCAGAGCCCCATAAAAAGCAAACTGAAGCACAGAAAACAGATGGGCCAGAGTGTGGAGGCACTTACAGCAGATGGCACTAAAATATTAAACTAACATTACCGTATGCTTAAGCCTTGGCCTGGCTTGCTGCTACTTGCAGAGCCAGCCTGGTGAGAGCATGCAGATGAGAAACGAGCCTCAGATTGCTAAAGCACCCAACCAAACATCCCCTTCCCACAGAAAAAATGCCTCACTAGCAGCCCCTCCAACAGCAGGGATGTGCTAACTCGATGCAGATGATGTTTAGCTGAACAAAAAAGCATTCCCAGCAAATTCAGGTCTTTCCCAAGTCTGTTCTGGAAAACCATTTCCTTGAGAAACTCTGTAAAATCAGTTTGTCTGTGACATCAGATGGGGGAAAAGCTCACACTGCTTAGTGTTTGTCCACTGTGGGATAGCCCTGGACAACATGGGACAGCATAAGAGGCACCAGGAAGGAGGGAAAACACCTTCTTCAACCCAGAGCATTTGCCACTGTCACCCCAAAACCAGAAGTGATCCTGACTGCAGCTTGTGACACTACCTAAGAGACACCAGGGTACCACACAGAGATGGGTGGCCCTGAACCTTGGTGTCCCTCATGGGTGCTCAGAGCCACAGCAGCCACCAAGAGTGTGTGGTAAGGACACACATTTGTAGGGAGCTGACTGGAGTAGTGCTGTGAAAGCCCTTCATAAGGCATAAAAATCAAGATGCTTCGTGGCAAGTTGGCACAGGACTGTGCTGCACTTGAAATGATTAATTTTATTTGACTGTGTGTCCAGCAGGATCCTGCCTGGAGCCTGGGTCCTGCCCATGGTGTCATCTATCCTGTGAGTGACAGCCCACGGCTCCAGGCTTTCTTTTTTAAAGTGAAATTCTGCCATAAAGCAAAAAGAAAATTAAAATAACCATTACTATGAATGTCCACATCTCTTTCTTTTTTGTATTCTGAGATCAGGCATCTGATCTCAAAGGTAACAAGCTGCTGCATATTTCATTAAGTGGATCAAGAAGAAGGAATCTTCTAATATTGTCAGCAAAGGAGGGGATAGGAAGAGACATGATCCTGCAGCATAAGGGAGATCACCCCCCAGGACCAGGTCCTCAGGCTGTGGGACACCAGCACAAGGTAAACCAGGCCACCCTGGCAGAGAGTGGCCAAAAGGTACCACAAGAGAAGACAGGAAAGGATTCAGCCAAAGAGCTCCTTCTCAGCTTGCCTTGATCCAGGCTTCTTACAAAATGCCCCAGGCTGAAGGAATCATGTCTCCAGGACAGCAGGCTTTTTCTGAAATTCCCTGTGTGCCCAAGCCATGTGCAAGTCCAGCACACAAGAATTAACAAACAGAATAAAAAGGAAGAAAGAACTGGGCTGGCACCCTCCCTTCCTGCAGTGCCACAGTCAGATATGCTCCAAGCCCTGTTGTGTAAGGGCTGTGCCCACCCCTGGGAGGAGATGCCAGGAGTGATGTGAGGGCTGCTTGGCTGCAGCTCTGCCTTCCCCTCTGTGCTCTGCAGCAGGAGGAGGAGCTGGCAGCACTAACACAGGTAACAACTGCACATCCCAGGCCAAAACCAAGCCTGGGGTGCATCAAGCAAAGCCATCGTTCCGACCATGGGGAAAAACGGGACAGGCTGCTTGGTGATCAACAGCGTGGGAATAGCTCCACTCCCTCAAATCCTGACAGCTCCAGTAAAATGGAGGTGGGAAGTCACTGCCCATTTTTGTTACTGCCACTGGATGGCAATAGACGTTAAGCAGAGATCGCTGTGCAAACCACAGATGCACTTGCTGTGCTCCACCTTGTTCTGGGGGATGGCAGCAGTTTCAGCACACCCAGCAGACATACCAGAGAGGTTCAGAGCCCACAGGCTGACAGCAACACAACCAGCAAGACTATTCCTGGGGTTGGGTTGAACACTGGGCTTTTCCTTTGCACAGCTGTTCCATGCCTTTCCTGCACCCAAAATCAATTTTAGTCTCACCAGCTCAGAGCAAAGTCCTCTGATGAGCAATTCAAAATACATTAATGCCATGGATAGGGGTGAAAAAACACCTGTTGAGATCACAGCACCATGCTGTGAAATAGTTAAGGCTTGCACTGAAACTGAGGGGTGACTTTTTTTAAATTACATATACCTGGCTATGAGCTGGCCAAGGGCCACAGAAAGATCTACAGCAGGGTGTCAAAAACACAGCCAGGTGTGTTGAACAGCTTCATTTGATCTTGTGTGACAAGTAAGTAATAGGAAACAACCAAGGTTTTTCTGATTTCCATATTTAACAAGTATATAGTTGCATCTTGTTAGTATTCTCTTAATGATAGATAACAGTGACTAAAATAATTCTCCTAATTAGTGAATGATGACTGTTCCTGCTTTGGGGGACATCACTCTGCTGCACCTCTGTTGTGTGTCACTGCCACTTCTCCCCCTGTTCTTGTCACTTTGGCCGAGTGTGGCCTGTGCCAAATGCCTGCCAGGTGCCTCTGAGTTGGCACATGGTACAAATGTGATGCTGTGATGCCAAGCCCTGCCAAGACCTCAAGGTAATGCCATGAAAGCAGTCCCTGTCCAGTGAATGTGCTCTGCCACATCATTTCCCTGCCAGACAATGTGCCTTGGGAGGACCCATAGGGATGCTCTGGTTCCCCGAGCCAGTTAACTCATCCCTCAGTTCACCTGATAAAAGTGCTGGCTTCCACATGGATTTCTTGTGGGTTTCATGTGGATTCTCCCAGAGAGGGACCAGCTCTCCTTCCCCAGGAGAGGCCCATGTACCACACTTAAAACAACAATTTAAATATTGCCCAAATACAGCAACACACCTGTGACTGGAAGGCCTTGTAAACTGAATCCTACCATTATCCAAACTTTTTTATCTTGAACTCACCTCCTCATAATCTAGAAATCAGCTTTAAAAAAAAGATACAAAAATTTTACCAACAATACTCTCAAGAGGCTCTATGTTTTTGCTTTCCTTGCCTTAGGCACCAGGGTGTCTTGAGAGCAAAAAGGCACATACTGAATTAGTCCTCTTTGCACCACCAAGCAGTAATTAGCTGTTTTGAGAGGTAAAGTTCCTGTCTTTACTGTCCTAGGGAAACAAAGATAGGAAACATGTACACAGATTTCCTCTGACCACCATATGAGATCAAGTATGTTAGCATCACTTTAGGCAATGACAGAAATAGAGTCATGAAACTTAGGCCAAAAAAATCTGAATATGATTGAGGGGTACTAAAAATTGTAACAGATCCAGAAATCTCAGAATTGAGGTACAGAGCACTATCTGTCTACATGATAGTCCTCAACTATTTTCCCAAATCCAAGAACAAATTTTTAGTGTTTCCAGAACAACACACACACACTGGGATAGCAGAGACCCGATGCTAGACTGAAGGAGCAGTGTTTAAAGTTAATTTAATCGGCTCTACAGCTTGTAGGATTTGGGCAGAGGCTTGTCTAGTCCTGAAAAATGGGAATTTGGTAAGTGGGAAAGAAATGGTTTGAGCTCAGACTATTTGTGAGGGAAATGAGATGCACAGCATGACATTGGGAGCTCTGAGAGTCTGCCAGGAAAACACACTTACAAGCAATAATCATGTTTCTTATTCAGACTGTTAATGTCATTAGTGCATTACCACTCAGAATCAGTATTAACATATTTTGTTTGTGCTGCAGATCTTGCAGCCCTCAGCACATCATGCCAGTTCAGGCTGTTTCCTGACCAGACTTGCATGCTGGGGCTCACAGCACAGAGGAAATGGGTTTTAAGTGTGCCACTCACACACACCTGCCACATGTCTGGGCCATCATGTGGGGCACGCCTGCATGAATGTGGACAGAGGAAAAAGATGCTCTTTAAGCAGGGTGAGGGGATTCTTCCCCTCCTCCAATCTCTATCCACCTGTTTGCGAGGAAGCAGCAGCTCTTTGTGTTCCAAACACAACACACCTGACAAGAGATGTGGGCAGTCACTGCCCTCGTGCCCAGCCAGAGGGACAGCAGAGGGGCAGCAGGGCAGGTGTGGGGCAGTCCCAGTGTCCTCTCCCTCCCACACCAGCCTACAAAGCCAGGGCATACAAAGTGCTACTTAAAACTGGCATCTTGCACAAAATAATTTGTGTGTGTGTGGTTTGTGACCCAAGCCCCTTACAGGGACCCTGTCAGTGTCAGAATGCAGAGACCACATGCTGCCACCTGGTCCTCAGGGTTCAGCTCAGACTAAAACCTGGTGGTGTCTCTAAAGGTTTGGTGGGTCCTGTTAGATCACAGTGCCTGGCACAGCAAGCCTGGACCTGCCTGGTTCTGCTCTGGCTTTGAAGAGATCCTATGGGGAGACAACTTAAGCTCACCTAGAAGTGTCCTGCCCTTCCTCCTCACACTGCTGGATTCAGGAAGGGGATCTCAGAGGAGCACACAGGATGTCCCCTAAGTCCTGCAGAGCTGGGATGAGCCACCCATTTCCCTGCCCTGGAAGCATCCTCATTTTTAAGAATGGAGGGTGTCAGCCACCTTGAGAGAGATTTCTCTAAACTGCACCAGCTTCAGTATCACTGAATGGTTTGGGTTGAAAGTGACCTTAAACATTATAGAGTTCCAACCCCACATCCACAGACACCTTCCACTGACCAGATTGCTCAAAGCCCCATCCAGCCTGGTCCTGAACACTTCCAGAAACATCCAGACTCACCAAATCCAACTCCTCTCCTCCTCCAAATCTTGCTGCCCCCTTTTTTTAATTTTTATTTTTTAATAAATGCATCCTGAAAATCTCTATCCTTACACTTCTGAGAGGTGCAGGACCACAGCCCTGATTGCACCCCTTCCCTGGGACAAGGGAAGCAGTATTTAAAAGGGAGGATGATAATTTGTTCCTCTGTGTCCTCCAGATGCCTGATGTACAAATCAGCCTTATGGTACTGGGGTTCCTGCACCATCCTGTATCTATGCTTAAGCCTATAAATTATTGTTGCTGGTATTTATTTTTTTTTTCCCTAAGAGGACAAGCAGGTCAGTGATGATGTGTGGATTGTCACAGGCATGCCCAGCTTCCACCTGAGGGTTTCCTGTGCCAGCAGCTCCCCCTGTTCCACACTTCAAACGCCTCCCCTGCAAGGAGCAGGCACTTCTCCCTCCCCCTCCTCTCACCATCACTGCAAAAACCAACATAACTTCTGCATTTACCTTTCTGCTTATTTAAAAACGGCAGTAGGAACGAGGCCAACGCACTTTTTTTGCCAAAGTCCTTGGAAGACACTTTACTTTGGTTAACAACAGTTTCTTCAATGGGTTTCTTCAGGATTACTCTTTCCTTCAGCTCCTCGGTGCTGACGGCAGAGGTCGGGGGCTCAGCGCCTATTTTTGGTGCAACAAAGGAGCTTTTCAGGTAGGACGAGGACTCTGCCAGGTTTTCCCTGTTCATCCTGCTCTCTGTCATTTTACTGGCCTCGTAGTCGGAGGCGTCAGCCCGCGAGTTGTTCTCTTCCTTGATAATGTCCATGACCTTGGGTTTCATCAGAGGGGAGTCCTGCTCCCTCTTCGGGCTCTCCTCGGAGGCCGACGAGGCATCGCAGGACTCGATGATGAGCTCGCTGTCGAGCTCCGCCTCCCGCTCCTCCCGCAGGATGCTGTACTGGATGGAGGGAGAGGCGGGCGACGGAGGGGGCCCCCCGATGTGGCTGAAGGTCATGTAGTTGGAGTGCAGCACCTCCTCGGCAGCCAGGGGATCCTCCGAGACCAGCTCGATCTCCGAGTCGCCGGACTCGGCGCTGCTGGCTTCGTTGTCGGCGTGCGAGGAGGATGGAGGGCGGCCGGGCTTGGCTCGCTGCTCCTTCTTCTCCGCCGGAGGGGCTGGAGACTTCTGCTCCTCCGGGGGCTCGAAGGAAAAGCTCTTTGCTTCCTTGATGGCACTGATGAGTTCGTCCTCCGACAGGCTGCCTTTGCCCTGCGACTCTGAGCCGGACGGTTCTGCCGTACAGGAGAAAAAGAATTAAAAAAAAAAAAAAAGAAGAAAAATATTTAATAATCTTGTTTTCTAGCAGCTTGGGGATCAAACACCATAGATTTCACAGCTGCACGTATCCCTCTAGCCTGGCTGGGAGCACAGGCACAAAGTCTTCCAGTCTGGCATGACTAACACAAATAACAGCCCAACCTTATACGGCATTTCCCATGCAGGTACTGCTTATAAAAGAAGCATCACTCACTGAAGAAAAAGCTGAGGTGCAAGGTCACTGCTTGACCAGTGGCTTAACAACGTGGTTTTCACCAGGAAAATCATCAGTCAAGAGGAACATGGGCTCAGAACACACATGGCAGCATCAGACTGTTACCAACAGATATTTGTCTGTTCTGGGGACAAATACACACATGGGGCTGCTGGGTTTTGCTGATCCTAGCAACCCCCCTGTACTTTTGCCCAACTTTAACTTTCAGGTGTGGAAAATTTAAGATCAGAAATAATAATAATAATAATAATAATAATAATAATAATAATAATAATAATAATAATAATAATAATAATAATAAT
>VZUI01087978.1:0-12689 GCA_013401135.1 Cettia cetti | reverse complement strand
TGGGCCATTAACAGAAAATAGCTCAGGGGGTTTGGGAAGAGCACTGCTCCAACAATTGGATTTATCAGTTCGTGAAGATAGTGATAGAATACATTCCACACCATAACCCAGGACACATCCATGGAGCATGGATACGTGCAAAAATTGCGAGAAAACGTGTAATTTCTGCTTAAAGTGATGTGAAAATTGTCAGCAGTTACCATTCTCCAAAGTCAATCTCAATCTAGCCAAGCAATAACTTGTTCCTGCCTCTTCTCAAGCTTTCTAACTTCAGAGGGTCTGGTAGCAGCACTCTGGATGTGTTCTGGGGTGGCTGTTTCTTCCAAGTGTGCTTAGGAAGTGGAGAGAAAACAGACTTGAGTGAATACTTGGCTGAAAAGCAGATTCCCTGTGTCTAAAACTGCTAGCACAGGTGACTGTCTTGTCACCCAGACAGGGCTGCACACCTGGCAGTGGCTCCTCCAGTAGCTCAGGAGGGTGTCAACAGACATGGTGTTGTCTGACAGCTCACACCTTTGTGTCTTACTTGCCCGTTTTTGTCAGGGGAAATGAGTTTGCTTAGCTTCTCTTAGGAGGTGACTGAGAGACTTGGAAGCAGAGATTCTTTTTGCTGCTTGTCCTAGAAATCAGCCTTCATTAATGTCTTTGACCAACTCCAGAGATTTTTGCATGGACGTAACTGGGATGAGTCTGCCTGTTTCAGGCTCTGTTGACTTGATCAGAATTGTTAGAGCAGACTGAATACAGTCAATACTGACTCAGAACACTGAGCTAGTTAAATTCCTGTGCTAAAGAGTATAATGCTGTCTCTCTATGTTTAACAGTACCAAGAACCAAGTGTTCATTATAGAAAATGGTGAAGAAGAGCTGGAGAGTCCTGATGCATATGTGGCATACAGCAAGAGCGGCACAGTTACTGTAAGTGACTCCAGGAGGATCCTGGAAATGTATCTGAACACTTAAAAAATAAGTCCCTTTAAGATATGGAGTGTATAAAGCCCTCCCCATTTAAGAGAGCTGGGCAGGGTGGTCAGAATGGGGAGAGGAATGGGCCCACACAGTATTCTTACTGCAGCAAGATGCAGGAGTAACTTTAAGCTGCCCTGCTGGAATCCAGACGGGAACCTTGGCAGCAGCGCTGCTCAGCAGGCATCTTGCCCTGGATCAGTTTACATTGCTGAGCTTCAGCTCCCTACTGTTAACAGGAGTCCCTGTCACAGTGGCTCTAGGCTGTTGCTGGTACCTTACTGACTTAGGACTGCTGCACTCATAACCAGTGTTTCTACTGTAGGGCAAACCCATCTATGTGAACTATGGACGGAAAGAGGATTTTCAGGAGATACAAAAGATGGATGTTCCAATGAATGAATCTATAATCATCTTCAGAGCTGGAGAAATAACCCTTGCTGAGAAGGTAAGCAGTGTCTGCCCCAAAGCCTGGCTAGATTTGGCAACAGGAAGCTATGCTTCCTACTCTTTGAGGCACAGAGGTATATGTCTTTTTTCAGGTCTGCAGAACTCATGTATGTAGGATTGTTCTGCAGGCCTGGTCTTGCTTGTTTGCACTAAGGCTCCATGGGCAGGTCTGGACACTGAGGCTGAGCAGAGCTTGCTACTGTTCATGGTGCTATTCTTCTTGGCCTCAGGCAGTTTGCTGGAAAAACCAGGCCTCTGGAATGGTGGGGCTGGGAGGTAGCCTGGGAGCAGAGCTGGCTAATATCACTAGATCCAGCCATAAGGCTGCTAGAAGCAGGACAGCTTTGCCTCCAGGACACCTCTTGCTGTTGTAGCCAGAAACTTTCAAAGCTTGGCTGCAGTGTGTCACTTGGGCCCTTGCTGGCTGTTCCCTCAGACCACGTGGCAGTGCTGGCACCCTGTGTCTAGCTGGTGGCCTTGCATGCTGCTGCAGAGTTCCCTCTGTAGAGAACAGAATCAAACAGCCAAGCAGCCTAAAGGATCCAAGCCTGTTCCATACCTGACCCAGAGCTGCACTCAGATGGGTGCTCCTGGGGGGGCTGGGGCACAGGACCCTTTGCAGTTGGACTCAGCCTGTCTGCAGGCATCTGACACAGGCAGTGCTGGAAAGTGCTTCCAGAAAATGTGGTCACTGGTTCTCCAATCCCATTCCTACTTTCCCAACTGGTGCCTAGCCTTCCAAGAGTGTTTGTACCAGTGGCATACCAGAGCTGGGTTGTAGATGTGTTAGACAGGGGCCTGGCTGGTCCGCTCTGCCTCCATTCTCCATGTGAAGATGAGCCTCCAGTGGCTGCTTGTCTTGAGACTAACCTCATCTAGGGAAGACAGATGGAGCATAATCAAAATTAAATAATATTAGGTTTTAAGCTGCTTCAAGGAGCAAGTATGAGCTGAAAGAATCATAGACTGAGACACTGCAGTGTGTCCTAACTGCTCAAAAGGATGTTAGACACAGTTTGTTTGGAGTAGGGCTGAGCTGCTTGGATTTAGCTGCCTTGTGTATCTGCCAGGCAGCTGTTAAAATCTGTTGTAGAGTTGGGCACTGAGAAGCACGACCCTTCACACCATTACTCCATGTTCTGGCCTGGACTCCCCTTGCTTGCAGTGCAGATGTGCAGTTAATGTTTCTCTTTGCTGCAGGTTGCAAATGCCAGAAAGGCAGGAGCAGTTGGTGCCCTGATGTACCTGGGCCCCTCAAGTAACAAGAAGGCAGATGCCTATGTCCCCTTTGGACATGTGAGTATGTAACTGGTTCCCCTGTTTGCTCTTGAGAACCTCTGTGGCTGTGGGCTGCAGCCTGGGGCAGTCCTGCAGGCCTCTGGCTCAGCACTGCCCTTGTGTAGATGAAAACTGTTGGACTCTGGTGAGACTTGGGGACTCCTCTTGCTTTTCACAGGCCCACCTTGGAACAGGAGACCCTTTCACCCCCGGCTTCCCTTCTTTCAACCACACCCAGTTCCCACCAGTGGAATCTTCTGGACTACCTCACATTCCTGTTCAAACTATCTCTAGACAAGCAGCAGCCAGACTGTTTGGGTAAGTGTTTCTCCTGTCCTGCAGACCGAGGTGCTGTGGCCTCTTGCAGGAGTGAGGATGGTGTAAGACACAGAGCTCTCTGCTGCTCTCTGCTGTGTGTGGCAGGAGCATATTCTGGGAGCTGGCTGGAGAAGAGTCATTTGTGTCCATGTCTCATGTCTTAAAGATTGAATTTAATTTAGCGTTGGATTCCTCTAGGTCTCTGCATTCTACCCCTCCCTGCATAATTAGTGGTACAGAACTGCAAACTGTCTCCTAGGCAGGCTCTGAGCAAGGTTGCAGTTGCAAGTGTGCATTTTTCACACAATAGCTAAACAACGTCAGAGCTGGATAATGAGTTCAAAGGCTCTTCCTTTTTCTCTCAGAAAAATGGATGGAGAAAAATGCCTTCAGGACTGGGCATCTGGTATCATGGGATGTAAGGCAACTGTGAGCAGGAGCAGCAAGATGACAGTGAAATTGACTGTGAACAACGTTATAGTGGATAGGAAGATTCTGAACATCTTTGGTGTTATCAAGGGATTTGAAGAACCAGGTAAGAGCTGCTGCATTGTGGCTCAGTCTTGAGAGGAACCCTTCCTCTTCTGTGTTCATTGGAATGTGACAGCTGCTCCCAGACAGATGCCAGTTCTTTCTCAGCAGAATCAAGGCCTTCCCCTGAGGATCAAAGAGAGATCTGAACCGTGCTGCCAGGGAAAGGCTAAATGAAAGCACTCGGTGTGCCAGATTCAGGGATCAGACTGCAGACTCTCTTCCTAGTACAGAAGCTGAAAGTTGCTCTTCTCATAAATGGTATCTGCAACCTGAAGCTTGCAGCTCAGGTCTTGATCTTGTCTCCTTTCCAGATCGGTATGTTGTGCTCGGAGCCCAGAGAGACTCCTGGGGGCCAGGAGCAGCCAAGGCTGGTGTTGGCACTGCCATCTTGTTGGAACTTGCCCGTGTGATCTCGGACATGGTGAAAAATGGTAAATGTTTGTGAACAGAAGCATGAGGGTGAGAGGTGATGCAGGTCGAGCTCTCTCTGTTAAACACTGGAGAGCCCAGTTGCAAAGCAGTCCTTTAGAAGGTGTAAGGAATCTGATAAAGCTTCCTGAGAAGCTGTTACTTATCCAATACAACTTGTCTGCAATGAGCATTCATTTCCAAGGGACTGCCTGCCTGTATCTGGTATGGCTGAAATGGAAGAGTGTCCTTGGATAACACAGAATGCAAGCCTTAAACTTGAGCTGTCTGTTGGACAGCTAGACCCAAAGTGGGAGACCTCTGAAGTATCTGGAGCAGTGGGGACTGCATGGTGGCAAATAGTGTGAAAACACTTGTCTCTGGGGTCAGTTTTCGGCTCAGGCAGCTAAACAAAACAGAGTGGAAATGCAGACAGCATTGTTCTCCTGCACAGTTCTGCAGCATGTGGGGGCAGGGTGCAGTGTCTGTGCAATGTGCACATTTCTCTGCAGCAGCGCTGTCTGAGGAGCGGGCAATTCATCATCCCAGGCCCGCAGTGCTAATCTGCATCTCCGTGGGGAAGGGCAGACATCTCAGTCTCTCTCTCTTTGCAGATGACTTCAGGCCACGGCGCAGCATTATCTTTGCAAGCTGGAGTGCAGGAGAGTTCGGAGCTGTGGGGGCTACCGAGTGGCTGGAGGTATTGGTTATTTAATAGAGTTCTGAAGCACGGCTGTGCAGTTATTCCTGTGGATTAAACATCCTGGTATTGGACTGCTACTGTTCATTATTAAAATACTTGTTTTGTTCTAGGGGTACTCCACCACGCTGCATGCCAAAGCCTTCACTTACATCAACTTGGATGCTGCAGTCCTGGGTAACCTGCTACTCTGAGTTTCTTGAAATTGGGTGGGACTAGAACAGCTTGAATAGACATCCCTTAACCTCTAGGAATGGGAGCTGTGCCAGAGGTGGCTGAATACTGGCAGGACTCCATTTATTGCCCTGCTGTCATTGAAGCTGGGAGGCTGATACAGCCTAAGCCATGAGGAGTCAGCTCTGCTAAATCCCTGCTGACTGTCCTGTGTCAGTTGAAGGTGCTTTGGTAACTGTAGCTGTAGATCAGAGGTGGGCAGCTCTAGCAGTAGTGGTTTATTGTACCAGTATGTCAAATGCCCTTTCATTTTCTGCAGGCTCCAAACACGTGAAGATTTCTGCTAGCCCGTTGCTGTACTCATTGCTGGAGGCAACTATGAAGAGGGTGAGTTGAAGGGCCTTGGTCTGATCAAAGTGACTGTAGTTTTAAGGAGGAACTGAAAGCAGATAGAGCTGTGCTGGGTCACGTTGCCCACTTGAAACTTTCTGAGGAGAAAGACCCATTTAGGAGAAAAACCTGGGATATTCTGAAGGGCCCTGTCTGAAAGCAGCTAGGCTCTGAGAACTGCAGTTCACACATGCAGAATCTAAAATCAGCAAATGCCAAAGTTCAGTGGCAGATGTGCCAGTGTGGAGAAAGGTCAGGGGAGCACACCTGACTCTGGCATGTGCACAGCAGTGTAAGCTCCAGGATGGACCTGGAAGCCCAAGCAGAGGTCAGAACAAGTGCAGTGACTGTCGTCTCTGTGCAGGTAAAGGACCCCGCAATGGATTCGGGCTACCTGTATAGCAGAGTTGGCTCTGACTGGATAAAGAGAGTGTAAGTATTGCCATCCATCTCTTTGGGAAAGCAGATCTCCACAAAGGAGCAAACAATTCTGCTGGGGTGTCATACTGCTGTGGTGGGCTCTACCTTCTGACATGAGGTCAGGCAAGCATGAACAGCACAGCATTAACTGTGCTGCCCCAAGCTGGCTGAGGCAGCCCCAACACCTTCCTGCAGGACAGGAGCAGCCTTGCACCAAGTCCAGGTGGCAGGGAATGGACAAATAGGACCAGGGATTTGGTTGGGACTCCTTCAGTCTTGTCTAGAGTTCTGTTGGCTCAGAGCTTCAATTGTAGAGCTTGTAGCTTTTCTCCTGGGATGCCCAAACCAGTTGGTAACTACTCAGTGCTTGTCTTCTGCAGTGTTCCCCTTGATCTGGATAATGCAGCGTTCCCTTTTCTGGCCTACTCAGGAATCCCAGTGGTTTCCTTTGGTTTCTATGATGTAAGTAATGTGTGCTTGCCTGGTGTGCTCATTCCATGCAGAGTGCTGTAAGGATATCTGCACTCCAGGATGGCAGAGCAAAGGGTGCTCTCCAAGCTCAGTGTCCTTGCAAGAGCTTCTCAGAGGGAGGAGGTACAGCCTCTGGATCTGGTGGCTGTGGCAGTACTTGCTGTCAAGACTGCTCCTGGGACAAGGCTGGCTACCTACAGTGTCTAAAGTATTGAATACTTGCAGGTTTTTGGGGAGAGGGATCACTTGCTTTTCTGGAGATTCGGATGTCAATGAATCAGAAGCTAAAAGCAATAAAAAAATGTCAGGCTATTGCTGCATCAGTGAAAGACTTTTCTACAGCCTGCTGGTCAGCAAGCAGAGGGCATTTTAGAATCAATCATTGCCCAGAGCAAGTAATTACCTCAAACTCTTCTGGTCTGCTGATACAGCTTGGGGGTAATATCAGCCCAACAGCCTGCCCTGTTACTGCAGGTGTGCTGCTGGGAGCCTTAGTGATAGCAGTTCCCTCTCTTAGGAATGCTTGGGGTTTGTTAGTGTCAGACTTGTTCCACAAAAACACTTGAGTTATCCTGACAGGAAGGGTTGAAGGGTGCTGCAAGCACATACCAGACTGGGTGGTGAGATTTGCCCACCTGCACTTCTGCAGTGAGCTCTGAGGGGATAAAGGTCTGTATGTGTTTGGGTCTAAGTAAGAAGCAGAACATCCTGCTGGTCACTGGAAGCTGTCAGGGATGCCATACAAGAGCTCCATTCCCTTCCCAGTGCTTTTGAAGTTTTGCCACTTGAGTCTTTGCCCCTTAGCACAGGGAGATGGGATGTGGTGGAGGTAACAAAACCTGTGGTTGGGGATGAAAAGTCTAACTGGAAAGGCATTCTTGGCTAACTTTAGTACCTTCTTTCCTGCAGAAAGATGATGAATATGCCTTTTTGGGCACTACTGAGGACACTTTGGCTAACCTGAAAGAGAAGACTGACATGCTGTATCCTCTCATGCGTACTGCTGCAGAAGTTGCTGGACAAATAGCTCTCAGGCTGACCCATGACCATGAGCTCTTCCTGGACTTTGATAGATACAGTGATGAATTGCTGTCATTCCAGGAGAAGCTTTGGCCCTTCGAATCCAATGTGAAGGTTAGAAGGACTCTGATTTCACCAAATCCCTAATGATCATGGGGCCATGTGCTAATAAGGCTTCAAGCCAATGGATACAGCAGGGTGGACACCGACACCTTTCCCCTTTAGAATTAAAGGGTAGCAAAGTGTGACCAGAATCGATGTTCCTTATGGAGCAGCGCAGGCAGAGTAGCTGTGGCAGACAGATTTAGCTGATCTGGATGTTGTGAGCTCTTGAGGAAATGGATGTGAGCAGTTTCTTCTCAGATTATCATTCACAGTATAGTGCAGCTTTGCATCTCATTTAAACCTCTGCTGAAAATCGACAAGAAACTGTGGGTAGGGAATGACCTCAGAAGAGCCTGCCAGGAACTTGTTCTGCTACTTGGCTAAACTGCCAAAAAAAAAAAACCCAAAAAACCCCAACACTTTCTTTCGCTAAGAGAGCAGCAAAAGAAGAAAATCAGGTTTGCTAACAGCTCCTCCCTTGCAGGCACTGGGGCTGACCTTGAACTGGCTGTATTTTGCCCGTGGAGACTTCCAGCGAGCTGCAGATGCACTGAGAAGAGACATTGCAAACAGTGACAGGGAAAACAGGATTGTCCGCAGAGCCCTGAATGACAGGATGATGAAGGTGGGTATCTCCAACTGGTTTTTCTTCCTTCACAAAGGAAGAGAGTGCTAGTTGGGATGGGCCTTTCCCTAAGGGGCCATGGGCACTGCAGACTGGTGTCTTTTCTGACAACATGATGGATTGCTCACAAGAGAGGGTCTGGCCCTTGCAGAGCTGCTGTGGGAAAGGGCTGAGTGGAGATCAGAGGTTGGCAGCTTGTTTTGGGGCAGATAAGGAAAGAAAAACTTGGGAGGTGAGAGTATAACCCTAAATTTGCACCTCTCCTCAGGTGGAATACGACTTCCTCTCCCCGTACCTCTCACCAAAAGATGCTCCCTTCCGCCACATCTTCTTCGGCAAAGGCAGCCACACCCTGCAGAGTCTGCTGCAGAACCTGGAGCAGCTGGGAGCCAACAAGACCAGTGTGGATGTGAACGAGCTGAAAGAGCAGCTGGCTCTGGCCACCTGGACCATTAAAGGGGCTGCCAATGCTTTAGTGGGCGATATCTGGAATACAGACAACGAAATCTAGACACAGCAAACACCTGGATTACCTGTCTAAGGTACAGGAGACCTGTGTGCTCTCATGGGGAGCACAGTTTCCTTCCTGGCCCCAGCCCCAGCAGAGGGCCTTGCTGTGTAGATCTAGTTCCACTTGTAGCAACACACACAAACTCCCTGTACCTCAAATTAGGCATTGGCACGATTTTTAAATGGCAGCTTTTTGCAGACTTCCAGTACCTTTATATATTGTGAAACCTAACCAAAACCCCTTGAAACCGAAGTGAAACCCACTCCCTAACATGGCACTACTTTCCTGTAGATATTCTGGCAACAAAACGTTTTTGACCAAAGTTGAGCATAAAATTTAAATCTCACCTTGCCAAATTCACAGGAGGCAGTTTTAAAGCAGTACTAAGATTATCATGAAGTCTCTTTTGACCAGGCTTCCCACCTAACCACAGTCCAAGCCGGTCATGTACAGCTTTTTATGGGGTTTCCTGCTTCCAGTGTACTTAAAACTAAGAGCTCAGGTGTTTCCTGAACTGGTACCTTAAGTGGGGAAGTACCTCATCTATTTAGGCTTTTAATTGTTGGCCATCTAAACCTAGTGACAAAACAGGGAATGGATTCCTCTGAACCCTTGTAATGAGGATCCCTTCTCTGGCAGGAAGCTGCAGAGAGCTGCAGTTCAAAAATTAAACAATGTAGTAATAGCCCGCAAGTGCTGGATTATCAGCAAGCTCTGAAGTGCCAGGCCTGCCTTTACTCAATAGCAGGGCCCCAGTGACATCTTGCAGGCTTGCCTCTGCCAAGGCAGGTATCAATACCCACAGAAAATGACCCAAAGATTGCCCAAAGTCCCCTTGATATCCTCGGCTGGCACCTCAGTGAGTCCTGCAGCATTG
Source organism: Cettia cetti (assembly GCA_013401135.1). NCBI lineage: Eukaryota > Metazoa > Chordata > Aves > Passeriformes > Sylviidae > Cettia > Cettia cetti. The sequence continues at coordinate 3,442 of VZUI01087978.1, read as the reverse complement.
AGCAATGGCTTTAGACTGGCACTTCAGACCTTGCTGCTCAGGGGCCTTGTGTGAAATCAAGTCTCTTGCTGGCCAAACCCTGTTTGACTGATGTCATTTTGCAGGTGGGCTCTTGTTTGGCACTGAGATATTTATTTCTTTATTTATTTATCAGTGACAGTGTTCACTATAAATGGTGTGTTTTTTTATAGAAGATAATTATCGGAAGCAGTGCCTTCCATAATTATGACAGTTATACTGTCGTTTTTGAATAAAGCAGCATCTGCTATTACAATCAAACATGATACTGGAACTTTGCATTTAAAATAATCAAAACAAGCCCCTCAAAAAGTTTTGGAAAACTAGCAATTAAGCTTTCTGTGGCAAAAACACCCCTCTGGAAGAAACTGGCAAACCTGGTAGTGAGTCTCCAGGTTGCACTCCAAAATAATCCTTGAAATGCTAAATACTTGGACGGAAATTCCAATACTAGAAATTTGTATTCCTTGTAGGGTCTGTGCCCCTCTGTGGGCTTCAGACTTCTTCCTGCTCCCCTTTCTGGATGCCGTGTGCTCTCGCAAGGTGCACAGTTTCCTTCCTGGCCCTGGTCCCAGCAGAGGGCCTTGCTGTGTAGCCCTAGTTCCACCTGTGGCAACACACACAAACTCCCTGTACCTCAGATTAGGCATTGGCACGATTTTTAAATGGCAGCTTCCTGCAAACTTCCAGTACCTTATGTATCATGAAACCTAACTGACATTATCGGGGGCAGTGTCTCCCATAATGTGTAAAGAACAAGGTAGTTTTTGCCTACCACAGTGTTATATCGGAGGCAGTGACCTCCATATGTTGCACTATGGGTGTACGTAATTATCGGGGACAGCGTTTCCCATAATTGTTCTATGCTTATCACGCAATGTCATCTGCGAAGCTTGATGGTTAGTATCTAACATGGATTAATTTCCTGCAGTTCTATTTTTTCACTCTCCTGTGGTGATGCAGATACAAACTTCAGTCTGTTATGTCCATCCTTACTCTTCCTTCTCCATAGGCTGAATTGTTTCAAATAGCTGTGCTGTCTTGAATTGGCTTCCTGCCTTCAGTCACGGGAGCGGTGTTTGAGTGTTTAGTGGAAACTAGGTTAGTTAGACTCTGTGCTCTGTGGTGTAGTAAACTTTATTCAAATCAATTACAAAGATCTGAAGAGTTGAATGTAGGGCTTGGGGCTGACAGCTGTCTGGAGGGCTCTGGTCACTGCTCTGGATGGGTGCCTGTAACTCTTTGAGAGGCTGGCCTGCAGTGGCACTGGGAGGGTGCTGGTGTGTGTGCATGGGCTGCTCACACTCCAGTTCTGGATGGAAATTCCAATCTTGCCCCCTTGGGTGTTGCATGGAGGGAGGAAAATCGGTGGCAGCTTTCTAATGGTGCTGCTCTGCTGTGTGACCTGAAGCTGAGCACTGCTGATGTGTGACACCTGCTAAACTGTGCTGTCTGTTCCCAGCAGCTGTTACCAGCCCTGTACTTTGCAGTTTGATCTGGCATTTAAACCTAACCTGCAGCTTAGTTTTAACCTAAATTCTGCAGTTAGATCTGGCATTTAAACCTAACCTGAGCGAGTGACCTGAGCCCCAGCAGTAATCCTTGAGGGAAAGAACACTGTTCAGCTGGAGCTCCACAAGGAGTGGGCAGGTACTGGCCCCCAGCCTAGTTACTGAGCTCAGTGCTCACTAGCTTGGAGGGCTGGATTTTCATCTGTCCCTAGAAACCTGATGCTCAGGCTTGTGCAACTTGTTGCTCTTCCTTAGCGTCTCTTAACTCTTTAATTTCCTACAACCCTGTCTGTGTTAATGTTTCCTAGTGACATTTCTCTGGATGGCATCTAAGAGCTGCTGTCTGGGAGTCCTCACTGTGGTGTTTGCATGCATCTTGATGTCAGACTTAATCTTGTGCTTTATAGCCAGCAGAGAGAGACAAAAGACAAAGCTTGTCTCCTGGCTAGGCAGCACAGCTGTGACTACTGGGATGTTGGGATGCCTTGCTCAGTGCTGGCATCTGAATGCCGTGAGGTGCTGAACTGTTTCTGGATTATCTGCTGTTTGCTGGAATAAAGTATTTTTGAAGCTTGAACACTCGGCTTCTCTTGTGGAGTTCTGGATTACCTGCTGTCTGCTTTAATAAAGGTTTTGAAGCTTGAATACTCACCTTCTCTTGTGACTTCTTGCAAAGCCATGATGCTGTTGTGGCATTGTGGCCATGAAGCCTGGACAGCTGGAGGGAGGCTGTTGTCCTGTTTCCATCAGGGCTGGTATGCAGCAGCTCCAGTACCACTTAGCTGATGTGCAGTAGCAAATCTGAACTTCACAGTGCTGCTCAGCTGAGTCCTGTCTTATCACAGACAACTGGAATAAGGATCTGGATAGAGGTGGAGGAGCACAACTGTATGCAAGCCCCCAGACCTCCCTCTCTTTTCATGTGCTACTTCCTGCCTCTCCGTCACAGCATTGCCTCTGAAAAGCCTTCAATATATAGGTGAATGATGGGGGAAGGATGAAATGTCAGGTTTCCCCCCTGGCCGTGGCCTTGCAGGCCTCTGCTGTTGAGAAGGTGGCTGTGTCCCAAGAAGCCAGCGCTTGCTCCTGCCTTGTCCCTGCCCCTCATCATCCTGGAGGTCCCGTGGGTCAAGGTAGAGATGCAGATGTGGATAATGCTTAAAGCCTGGAGCAGGCTGAGCATCCTGTTCTGGGAGGGCAGGAGCTGCCTCCTCAGCCCAAGCGGCCTGCTCAGGTGAGACTGCACGGGTTTGGGCCTCTGCCTTTAAATATGTTCAGTTTCTCTCTGCTGTCCTTCCCCCTCCCTCATGCCAGTCTCTCCTTCTGCTTTACTAACACCACATCCGATAAATCGCATTATTTGGATGAGTGGCAGCTTCTCCAGGATCCCAGCTCGCACTTGATGGGCTGTCCCGGCACAGCTCTGGTCCCTCCTCTTCCCCCGGGGGTGATTTACTTGTTGGAAAGACGTCGTTTCCCGCAACTCCTGCCCGTGCCTGGCAGGGCTCTCTTCCTGCGGTAACTGTGCAAGGTGTCCCGAGAGGCCGGGCCGGGGCTGCGGGAGCCCCGCTGCGGCCGGGCAGCGCCAGCCCCGCCGGGCCAGAGGGAACGGGGAACAGCCCCTTCCAACTCACCTGGGAGCAGGGGTTTTGGCAGCGCAGGGCAGCCCGCGTCCCCGGTGCAGCGGATCGGTCCCGGGGCCTGGCGCTGCTCCGCGGTGAGTCCGTCCCCCGTGCTCATCCATCCGTCCGCTCGTCCGTCTGTCCGTCCTCACCCCCGCCGTTACGTAAAGCGGCGGGGCGGCGCCTTTAAGAGCGGGGCCGGGGGCGGGGCGGGGGCCGTCCGGGCTCCCGGCGGCGGCGGCAGGAGGAGGCGGGGGGGTGGGAAGGAGGGGAGGAAGGGGCGGTGGAGCC
>VZUI01087972.1:0-11629 GCA_013401135.1 Cettia cetti | reverse complement strand
GCAGCAAACAGCATCCTTCCCTCTCCTCCTCCTCCCAGCCACTTCCTTTGTCTCTTAACTATTGTCATTAACATCTCCTAGGCAACAAATCGGAGAAAATTTCCTGAGAGAAAGAAACAAACTGGAGAATCCTAACCTCCAACACCATCTCATTGCTCTCTACAGCTACCTAAAAGGAGGTTGTAGTCAGGTTGTATTCAGTCTCTTCACCCAAGCAACTAGCAACAGGAGGAGAGGACACAGGCTCAAACTATGCATGGGGGGGGTTTCGTGTTGGACATCAAAAAGGTGGTAAGGCATTGGAATGGACTTACCAGGAATATGGTGGAGTCACCATCCTTGGAACTGTTCAAGGAACAACTGGATGTGGCACTTAGTGCTATTACTTGTTGGTGTTCTGTCAAGGGTTGATGATCTTGGAGGTCTTTTCCAACAATAATGATTCTGTGATTCTCTCCTCCAGGTGGGTTTGAGATGGTTAAGTTTTCATGTTGTCTTGCCTGTCTCTGCCTCCCTCTGTTTTTGTCTCTCTCTGCCACATGCTCTCGATCTCTGCTGCTGTCTGTGTGTCCTCTCTGCACACTCTGCACTGCACGTGTGCCCTCCTGGCTGTGCACTTGCTGCCATGTGCACACTGCCCATGTGCACCCGCTCTCTGGTTCTCTTGCTTTCCCTCTCTCTTCGTGCCTGCTCTCACTGCCCTGCATACTCTTAAGCTTTCCTTCAGTCATTCTCTGCGTGCTACTCTGCCTGAGTCTCACTCTCTTTTCTGCTTCCTGTGCCTTTATCCCACTCTATCTTGCTTGATCTGAATCAGTCTTTCTGTCCCTGCTGTCCCTCTGCCTCTCCCTTCCACCTGCCCCATCTTGCTCCATCTTCAGGATGTATCCATCTGTTCATGCAGGTTTAGGAAGTCCACATGGGATTTATATGTACTTCTTTGCTGTTCTTAGGTGTTTTGAGGTAATTTAAAATGAAAACTGCAGTAATAAAATGATGACTTACAGTTTTAGTAGTAATATAATCAAGTGCTAATGTATTTTCAGTGTTAGCATATAATCATTATAAATTTACGAAGAAGTAGGTTCTTACCATGTATGCATTCATGCATGATTTAGTCATGCATTATCTAATTGTGCTGTAGGTCAACTTTTTCTAATTAATTGGACAAACATAAATGTAGTTTTAGGAGCTTCCTAATTTGTATTTATTTTCACTTGTTTATTAATTTTAGATTTATGCTTGGTAGATTAGATGGTGAAAGATATGCATAATTCTGCTGGTAATTTTCCTCAAAATAATAAACACTTTCTCATTCCTATGTTCACTTGTCAATAAAAAAGTTCTTATCAAATTGAGGAAGCAAGTGATTTCAAAGGTAACATTATAATTCTGTCATCAGATCTTATCCTCTGCATAGGGCTTGTCTTTCAAACATAGATCATGGTAAGGGGACTTAATGAGAAGAATTAATCATGGAGCAGCTGTTTAAAAATTGTATTACTTGAATTTTAAACCTTGTACTTCTGTTTTAAAGCTTTTTTCTTTTATTAACATGGCTGTTAAAACAACAAAAAAAATTTCTCTTAATACTTCAGCAAAAAGAAATGTTTTTAGAGAGTCTTAAAGATGCATTTTGCTCATTCTTGTAGTGTTTTATTTTTACTTACACTGTTTCAGAAAAGGAACTATCAATTGTGTTATAGAGGCCAGAATGCTGCCTCTCCTGGAATCAGATTGCTGTTTCTTGTCAGGTAGAACTGGGTCTTCATTGTCGGGGAGTTCAGCAGCTGCTCTCAACAGTAGCTGGGCTGCCCTCCCACCTCCAAAAGGACTAATTTCTTCTACTCTCCAAAAGGACTAATTTCTTACCTAGTGTTAAAATGTAGTGCTTCTTGACTGACCACAAGCCTGTTTAGAATACACTGCATAAAGAAAAAAGTGATTCTTTATTACTCTATTGCTACTTTACACCTGCATTTTGAGTTGAAATACTCATAAAGAAGTAAATGTTTCAAAAGCATTAGAGTGGGGCAACACCTCTTGTGTAAACCTGACCTTTTGCAAACTTCAATCTATCAAATGTAAATTTGGTGTATGACTTTAGCAATGATTGACGGCTAAGTAAAGTCTGATTAACCAGATTGAAGAGATGTAAAGTGGAGAACTCTAATTTAATCTTCTTAAAAGTATTCAACTGCTTTCTGGAGTCATGTCTCCAGATGTGTTGTATCATGCTGCTAAATATTTAGAAGTGATTTTAGCATAATTCAATGTAATTACTATAAAACATAAGATTAATGTATATTAGGAAAATATTGTTTAAAACTTAAAAAAACAAGACATCTTCTAAATGCCAGTGATGTTAGAAATTTGCCTTCTATAATTTGAATTTCACACTGCTTCTCCTTTCCGCCACTTAATGGCTTGACTTCTTTCCTCTTCACAGCATTTCTGCTGGCAGTCTTTTCCTCCCTTTCCTCTATGGGCCCTCTCTCCTTTCATTTCTCTGCTCCTTATCATTACTCTCTTCCCTTACTTTTTCAGCCACCCTTGCACTCCTTTATTTCTTCACTTGCCTTTCTTCATCCTATTAAATTAGGACAGATTATATGAAGAACCTTCTCAGAGGATGTTGTAGTTAACTGGGACACTCTTGCAATCCAGCCATGCTGTCTTGCCCTAATACCAAAAAATAAATATCAAAGTAATCACCAATTAATCAATTGCGGAAAGCTTTTTGCCTGTGACACTACTAACACTTGTCCAGCTCCTTTTGTAAGCACTATCAATTTTGTAAAAACTTTTCAGCTAAGAAAGATTATTATCTTGAATGCCAAAGTTAGTATATAATCATTTAAGCTTTCAGTAACTTTTTTCAATGGAAAGTTTTCCTTTTTGGCCCCATCAAGCAATCATGTAACTATCTGTCCGCTTAGACTTTTTCATATATTTATGTCTGTTGCATGTGCATGGTGTCTTAGGAATCATCTGTGCTAAAGAAAGCTCTTTAAGAACTGTGTAAAATATGATCTTAATTCACTAAGTTTACTTATTTAGTTTTGCTTCTGCTTGTAATCCTGGGATTTTTTTTTTTAACCTGGTTGCTATGTGCACCTTATAGCAGGAAGAATCTTTGCTGTTTGCTACTCACTACCCTTTCATGAGAAATTACTCAAGAGTCATAGTGATCTCAATATGTATCCAAAGCTGCCTCAGTCAATAAGAGCAGACTCCTAATAGCTGTAATTGAAAAACAAAGCATTATTTAATCACAGAAGATATCAAATATAGTTTTCACAAAACCTGGTTAGGCAGGTATTTTTACTTCAGAAATCCAATCTTTCAGAGCTGCTTGGGTTTATCTGTGCACAGCATCTTTAAAAAGGAGTAGTTTTCACAGATAGCAACTGTGTAAATTTGTGACTGTTTTTTAGAGCATGTGCAGTGTGTACCATTGTAGCGCAGACAAGTCCATTAAGAAGCATAGATGTTTAATTGTTGGTAATCACGTGGGTTACAATTTAAATTCATGAAGAGAAAGCCATGAAAGATTTGAATTGTCTGGAGTCTTACATTTTTTGTACTGGTTCTTTTAATTTCAAAAGCTAAAAAAATGCTGAGCAAGTGAGCCTGAGCAATAGAAGTTAATAAGGCAGTAGACTTTATTACACACATGTTTAAGTAGCAGAAACAGAATCAGACTATTTTCTATCCTTATATTTAAAAAAACGCCAAACCTTCTTCAAATGCTGAAACTTTTATATGTCTTTTTTTTTGCTTAACTGCTTAGTAGTCCATTATTATAAAAAAGTTTTCTTATTATTCTTATCAGTTGCTTACAGAGTAAGAAAATATTATTAAATATTGCACTATATTAGTACAAGAATTTAGTAATGGAATCATGGGAGAAATTTCTGCCCAGACACTGCATTTTGGTGGGCTTTGTAGTTAAAGACCTGGAAGAGGAAGGGTTATCTACAACTTGAGCAAGTTTATTATGGCCTAGTGATTTGCTGATTGATTTCATTTGCTCCCAGTTAAGGGTCTCTTAATGTCAAGCTTTCTTTGCATAATGCCTTGAAATAAAGACTGATGACGATTTTTCAGATTGATGCTGCTTACGTAAACTGACCCTGATTTGCCCTTCTGCTTGACAATCTAAGTGACAGCAGTTAGACAAAAATATAGCAATGAATATGCAACTTACGAATTAAGAAAAATATAATAATCCTTTTAGAATATAAAACTAGGCATAAAAAACAGGCTGTTCTCTCATTTCCACACTTACCACGTATTGAAGAAGTAGGCTGGGATAGCATCCCAAATGCTATACTACTGAGATGAAATTCAAAGAGGGTATGTTTTGAAAGGATTAGAAGTTAAACTGTTTTGTTTTACCAGATTCCAACAATTGGTCACTAATTAATTTTGGTGAAGGGGGGTTGTTGGGGTTTTTTCTGGTGGTGTTTTGTTGTTAGTGGGTTTTGTTGGGGTTTTGCTTTTTTTTGGTGGAAAGGGTTGTATAAATTTTGGCTTGTAAATCCATGTATGTTATTACCTTCAAATTTTATTTTTTACATTGTTGTTTTGCAGGAATCATAGCAAGTTATTTTGAAGCCGTTGTCTTGATTTTTCATTTACCAAATTGGTTGATTGTCTAGTGACATGTGTTGCTAATATCCTAGGATCACAAATTCCAGCATTATTTTGGACTGTGAAAAGCAGAGATTCTTGGGATTCATAAAATCTTTGCTGTAGGTGTCTCAGGTCTAATATGCTTTCAGTAGGGCACTCAATACTTGTCCATTGCAGTACCCGATTTCATTATACTATTTTGAAACTCTCCCTTCATTATGGTCTCCTCTCATTTTTGATCTCTCCCTGTTAAATGCAAAAAGGTGGTAAGAAATTAGGGGGTGAGGAGAGAATGGAGACAGCTGAAGGGGGCTCAAATTAATGGAAACAGGGTAAATGTGGAAATTTTCTCTAAACCTGAATAGTAAGGATACACAGCCTGCATGTTGTCAAGTTTATGTGCAAAGTATTTGATCTTCTATGGCTTTTAAGAAGATAATATCCATGGAATGACTAAAATTTCTTTATCCTCCTGGAACTTCCATAGAACTGGAGATTCCTCTGAATTGCTTCAACATCAGGATCTTTTTTTGATAAAAGAGCAGTTCTAAACTAAAGATCAGGAGGGAAGAGTAATACCTTTTACCTGTATGTGCAAAATTATGATGTACATTTAATGCCTAAAGATTGTATTTTAATTCCCATTTCTCTCTGTTAAGAGACCAATTGTACTTTTCCAGTACCAGCACCCTTTGGTGGATCACCCTCTTTCTGCATCATCTTAATTGACAAATAATAAAGGGAAAGATCAGAGAACAAAGCCTCCTGCTATTGCCACAGTGTATGGTGCCTGACTTTCCCTCCATCCAGTTTTCCAATCTCAAATATTTTTGGGTTAAGCAAAAAATTTCAAGTTGAAGTTTAAATTCTCAGTTTTTTACACATGCTTGCAAAGACCACAGGACTGGATTTTGAGCAGAGATTCTTTTACATGTCAATATATGATGTTTGTCGGTACCTTGGCAAAGGTCACTATTCTAGATGCTTGATTTTTTCTGCCTTATTCCACATGAGACTACTGTAAATTTTACTCTTTTGGGAAATAGACTGTGGGATTGAATAAACATTTAATGCCTAGAGAGCACAAAGAATAGCAGTAAACTCCTTGTCCCTACTTAAGAACAGATTGGGCTGGGAAAAGGACAAAAAGAAAAGGGATATATATATTTTATATATTTTTATATATATATTATATATATATACACACACAGTGCTAAAATGTCTCCAGAATTTTTCCCAACCTTCACTATTTTAATTGAAAGATCTTCTGAAAAAAAATATTCTTGAGTTCAGCACCCATTTATTGTCCCATTCCTTTTTGAACCCATGTAAAAGTAAGCATTTTCACATGATTTATGGAAAGGACTTCTGCAACGTAACTACACACTTTCTGAAAACCTGTTATTTCGGTTTGTTTTGAAAATGGCTTCTACTATTTCATTTAATGTTAATATGTTAATAAATATTCACAGTTTATCTTCTTTATGCTAGTCATAATTTGTCATAATCACCTTTCACTCTTGGACACTCCATCAGAAGTTTCTTTTCAGGTTGCTTTCCTTATTTTGAACTACAGTAAGGTGAAAACAGTAGAAATCATCTGTAGTTTCTAGAATTTGTAAGGTGTGGAAGTGGTTTCTGTGTTACCAACATTCACAGGCATAGTTACTCACTGCAAGTAGTGGTCCAACTCCTGAAAATTGGATAAAGGAGATAGTAACGAACTAACAACAGAGATAGTTTGAAGAATTCTACTTCTTGGGTCTTCTTAAGTTAGTATGGCCTAAGTTAATTTAGGCCTTTCAGTTGGGATTCAAAAGGTAGGCAATTCCCAGCTCCTGATACATTTCACCTGGCTGCTGTCACTCATATTCATGCCCCTTGTTATGCTAAAATTTGGCACTTCACAGCCTCTTGTCTCAGGCTCCCACCCAGAGCTCAGATTACGTCTCAGTCTGTAGCTTGCCTGTCCAGCTACCTGGACCAGATGTATTACTCAACTCTTTCAACCTGTTGTTTCAAGTGAACAGCATTCTCACATAGTTTCTTGAACTTTTGCACAGAAGAGGCCAGACTTCAGTACAGTGGAGTCTCACTCATCCACCAAATTTTTAGCTTGTATTGGTTGGGATTAATACCTTTCTGAGCTGAACTAATCTCTTTTATGACAAATGCCAAAAAGACAGACAAACATCATCACTTTTTCCCAACAAGAGTTTTCTTTAGCTGTAAATCCATTTTTTTAGAACTAAATATTCAGAGATGATAGGGATCCTTTTATTTGATCTTCCTCAGATTACTGTGGTTAAATCAAACTTCGTGAAAAACCCACTTTATTTATATAATACTAACCTTTAAGGATAGCAAATTGTCAAGCTCAGAGATGATGGCACTTCTGTCAGAGATTTGCTTGGGAAAGAGGCATGCTAATGTATGTGCTCATTGTGAGATTGTGTATTAGGTGTACTGTGTTCTTTAAATTTCCTCCTCATATTTTGAAAGAAAAAGCTGTTGTCACTGAAATTTCTAATTAAACATTTTCATAGCATAAATTAAGTCTTGAAAGCAAGTCTGATTGAAAAATTAATAATTTGCATGTTGTTGGTTTTTTTTTTTTAATGTTGTTTAAGAATGTATGAAGAAAATTAATTATTTCATTAGCATCTGAGTTTAGGCAGAATGAAGGGAGGACACCTGTCCATCCTATATTTGGCAGTTAACACATTAAGATTCAGACAACTTGTACTTCACTTGACATTTCACCTGAATTTTGATGAGAAGTTTTACTGTCTTCTTACTCCTCAAGACTGAATGTGTGATAGGATACTATCACGTTTTGTAGCAAGATTGCATTCTGACTTTCCTGTAGTGACTGCTGCTGTTTGGTTCTTCTCATCAGTGGGAATGCATTATGCTTGCATTAGGTAGATTTTCATGCTCACTTAAATGTAGACTTTATAGTAGTGTCAGTGACTACCCCTCTCTCTCTTTCATCCATGTCTAGAATATACACTGCAAAAGAAGCTGATATACACTGAAAAGACGACAGGATACTAGCCTGAAACTTCTTTCAGTTTCCATTTCTTTCTCACTAAAACTACTTATTTGAAAAATTCAACTCTTCCTCACAAACTTAAATATTCATTTTTAATAGACTGTGTAAGAGGAGGGGAAGAGTACAACAGGTAACATTTTCCCCATTTGTAGTTTAAACTACAAATTCTTTTGGCAGGAGTTGTTTCTCCTTTACATTTTGCATTCAACTGTACTTGACTTTGTCCAATAGACAATGAGAATGGTCTTTGCATATAAACATTATTTGCCTATAAGAACCTGTATTTCCCTATTTTTTATTACATGACAATTTTCTTGCATAGTCCAGAACTATTTCTAAATAGTCAAGGCTGCAGGTAGCTAGCTCCTTTGCTATAAAATTCTTAGGATGCTTTCTGCTTGGTCATACCAAGTAATCACATTTGTCCTAATTTATCAGTTTCAAAAAGATTGAGGTAATTTCTGAAAATCTTACACTTTGTAATAATTTTCATGGCAATTGTTGTTATGCCCATCCACTGTGATTTTCCGTAGAAGCACTTTCTCTTCCGTTGCTGTCAATTTCAATGCTCCATTTTCAATTTTCTTGTAGGAAGTCATGTCATTACCTCTTGCAGAGAATCTAGCCTTTTATTTAGAGCTTCATTCCCTTGGGCTATCTGCTGAGACCTACAGGGTAAAGTAATTGTTATTGAAGCAAAGGGGATAGAGTTAGGCCCCGTGTGTGGCACTGAGTCAGCTTTCGTTGGGGGAAAAAAAAAATTGTAACAAAACTCGCCTGCTTTTTGGCACATTTGAATTGTGCATGCCATGCTTGAATGGAACTGAACAAAAAGTTTAGTGTTGAAATGAGATACAAGGAGAATAGATCATTAAAGAAGTGCCAAACAGCTGCAGAAGTGCAATTTTGCTGAATACAGTTTCCCTTGAGGTTTTTTCCCCCATGCCAGAGAAGCTGCTGTATTTATATCCTTCACTGGTGCCACTAGACATTTTGGACTATGGGTCAGGGCTGCCAGGATGGGTTTTCAAAGGCTCAAATGTATGGGGGAAATTCATTGTAATAATTTCTTCTCCAAATGTAGCTCTTTTAATGATTTAATAATTATCCTGAAATCTTGTTTTTGAAAACAAAAAGTAGTTGATGTATATTTTGTTTTCTGGACTCATTTTAATGAATCTTACTTATGTCAGTTCAAAGCAAGCCAGTAATGACAGACATACAGAACACCACTCCATGGAGTTTTGCTTTCACACCAGTTGTTTTTGCCTGAATTCCGCTTCAGCCAAACTCTGTACCATAAATTAAATTCTCAGTCTTTTCAGACTCTCATGTAAGCAGTTAATTTAGTTAACCAGTGTTAATCTTTCATTCTTCTGAAGTTCATTCATTATTCCTTCTCATGTTCTTTATTATCTTTTTTGTATGTGTAGTCCTGGGGTAATTCGCTATGTGCTAACACTGTGTTTAGTTGAAGAATTCCTGAAGGAAGAACTAAGCAGTCAAACATGAGTTTCAACTTTTCTGTACATCTTTGGTTTTTAAAGTATGTTGTGTAAAATAGATAGTCTTCATATTCTGACTGCTCCATCTGATGTTACAAAGTCAATGCTTATACTGTCAGGCTGTTAGTTTTTTTGACACCTTTTAATAAGCATCATTTCAGTATAAGGTTTCCTTCCTTTAGTTTTTTTCCTTCCAAACATGAGATGTAGTTCTATGATAAAAGCAGATCAAAAAAGCCTTGAGATTATAGCACTGATATAAAAATAAAGAAACTGATTTTTAGTAATTTGGTATTTTATTTGTAACTTTAGAATAGTGTAAAGCTTTAGATGGAAATTTTCATTCATTACAGTTTGTAACTCATAATCCAAATAATTTTTTAAACTATGTTCTCAATGGCCAAACACTAAGGACAAGGGAGACAACATGTATAGTGTTTTAAGCAGGAATTTAAAAGGCCTTTTTTATAATGTATGATAAATAAATGAACACTTTGATGAGAGACTTCTGCTAATTTGTGTATGCTGATCTGCGTATTTCTTGTATGTTTCTACTATAACTTCAATGAGAACAGCTGAAGTTTGAAAAACATTTGAATTTCATAAACTAATTTTTTTAAAGATTGGTTTTCTTTTTGTTTCAAATTTCTTGAAGATTGTTATGTATTTTGTCAGTATTAGCCATTTTCCACTTTAATGTTCTCCTGCAGATTGAAATATTTCAGTCTTGTAGATTTAGAGGCAGCAATGCATGCAAGTGTAGTTTTATGGCATCTATAGCACTCTCCACCTGAAAATTACTGGTTATAGAAATGGTGTACAAAACTAGTCAATGACTGGTTATTCAAAAATGCAGGGAATGTTAGAAAAAATGGGTTTACATATTCCCTGGAGAACTGTTCTAAGCTTAAGTGTTCTCAGTCCTTTAAAAGATTAATATGGAGAAAGATAGGATGGCTTAAATGTTGCTCTTTTGCTCTGATGTTCACTGGTTTGTTGTTTCTAAACAGCATCAACTTAATTTTTTATTTTTACTCTCAACTTTGGTTTCTCATCTTCACTGACCTGTAGCCAAAGCCAAAACTTCTTATGCATACCCTCATATTAGAGATGAGCCATTTCTGAATAGGTCATAAAGGCCTTCTACCACTCAAAATCTTCAGAGGCCATTTTTCTGATTGAATAAAGATCTAAAATTTAAAATACCTAGTTCCCTTATGATATGATTAACACTTGATTTAAAAAAAAAATAAATCTGATTTTGCACTCAAAGACAGTTAAAGTGCTCTTAGGGGTTTTCTAGATAGGGATACCTAGATAGGGTTACTGTTTTAAATGCTCAATAGTTGTAAAAAAAGATATTGTTAGAAGTATTTAGGCTTAAAATAAGCTGTACATTGAGAGTTATATTTGAAAATAGAATTTGGGCACTCTTGCTCATTTTCTTCCTAGTCCAACAACTTCAGCCTGAAAGCATACTTTTTGCATGCCAACTGTAAGAAAGAATATGTTTTATCTTGTGAGTTGTAGCCAGTTATCTGGAAAGTCATGCATCTTAAGTTTTCATGAAGCTGCCTGTGTCTTGTCTTACTGCTGGAGTAGGGGGTCTCCTCTCACAGACACTTTTGGATTAAAAGCACCCCTGCCATTTGCTTCTGCCTTATCAGTAGTATGTGATGTAGGATGTTGATGTCATAAATAATAGTGACATCCTCTACACGTTATTGAAGTATTGTGTGGAGTGAAAAGAAAGAGATCACTGTAAAAAACCATTCAGCATCTGATTATTTCTTCTTTTTGTTTATGATTAATACGCGTTAGCCGCACAGGTGCAGGACGGGGATTTTGCCTTCCAGTGTCAGGCGAGGGTGCTTTAAAAGAGCCCTTTAGGGAGAGCTGCAACCCCGAGCAAGCAAACAAACAGGAGGGGGCAAACAAACAGGAGAGGACAAACAGGAGAGGGCAAACAGGAGCGGGCAAACAGGGTTGTGGCACGACTGTGAGGGCACAGCTGTAAGGGCGAAGCAGTTTGCGAGGCAGTTTGCGCAGACAGGACAAGCAGATAGGGCTGAAGGGTTTTTTTTAGTTTTGCAGTTCTGTTGGTTAGTTTTTGCTTTTTTAGTAATGGTTTTTTACATGATTCAAAACTGCAGTTAGTGAAAATGTATGTAGCAGGTAGAATGAACCCTCCAAGAAGAATGTGTCTGTCCAGACCAGTATCTGTGAGTACTGTTTAAGCTTATCAGTGGCACCAGGGGGAGTTGAAGCATGAGGTGTGAACAATTGAACAACCTTCTTTTGTTAATGGCTGAGCTTAGGGAGGAAGTCGAGAGACTAAGGAGTATTAGAGAAAATGAAAGGGAAATAAATTGGTGGAGTTCTGCTCTTCCATCCTTAAGGGTGGCTCATCAGGAGTCAGAGGACTCCCATG
>VZUI01087969.1:0-26297 GCA_013401135.1 Cettia cetti | reverse complement strand
AAAAAAAAAAAAAAAAAAACCAAAAAACCCAAAAAACCCAAACCAATAAAAAACCAAAAAAAACCCCAAACAACAAACACCACCCAATCCACACATACAGGAACTTGGGAACTGTGATAGAAAATTGTTCTGCAAACTGCTGTGGTCACTTGTCCATGTGCCCTTATAATAATGGGCCAGAGCTTAATGTGTATCTTGGCTGCACAGATTATAGCCCCTGAACAATTTCACAGGGTAAGGTTAAACCACCTGCTCAAATCACATCTAAATCCCAGATTAGATTAAGTTCTCTCAGGCCTTGTCAGAAGAGCTAAATATCCACAAGCCACAGCAGGAAAATATCCATGCATAAAACTTAACTGCAGCATACATAAACTTCCTTTTGTGCTACAGATCCTTACAAAACTCTGGGATTAACAGTAAAAAGTGCATTGGGATCAATTCTCAGAACTGCCTAACAAATACAAATACATTGGGAGTTTGGCTGGGAACAGGAAAAGTTTATCTGGAGCCATATTGCATTGCTAGGAAGTATAAATGACAGTTTACAGTAGCAACCTCACTATAATGTAGGGCATAGAACTATTATTAATCTCTTAAACTGCTTATTAATTGAATTCTTTTTTATTTACATCCAAAGCATTACATATACATTAGATATGTTGGGAAGACTTAGGAAAGAATTACTTTGTCTCTAATCAGTTCCAAAAGTTTCTTTTCTACTTTGGCAAAATTGGAAGATACACAACATCCAGGGGCACCTGGGTTCTAGGGTCAGGAAGTACCATTAGAATGATCCTTTGAACCATAATTCAGGCACAAGTTTAAGTTTCTAACAGTTCCTTCTCAAGCACAACCTACTTTTCTCCCTGGCTGTCTCACAACTGTTTGTGTTCTTTTTTCTAGGGTGCTGCCCTAATAGTCCAGAGCAGAGCCACATTAGGAATCGGTGCTTAACCTGAAGTAGGTAACAGCAGTAATGCACAAATACCTTTGTCTGTCAATCTGTCTGCCCCTTCCTGTACACTCTTCCATCCACTTAACTTCTTTATCCCCAAAAGCATCCAGCTTTCCTTAAACCACCACCTGTGCTTTCCATAATTGTTTTCACATCTGCCACTGCACAGGGCTCAAAAAATTGAAGTGCTTACCAGTATGCTGACATTTTACAAAATACTCCCTTTCGTCTCTCCAATCTAGGTTGCCACTAGGAAAAACATGAAGAAAAAACTTTCTGTGGAACTTCTCCCACCCCTTACCCTTTTTCTTTTGGTACTAAATGGATATTTCATGAACCTTCTGTGTTCTGTCACACTATGTGCTTTTCAATTCTGTCACTTAAAAAAAAATAAAGGCTTTATAAAACCACACCTGTCCTTGTCTGCTGTTGACTACCATAGGGCAAAGCTCTGCAGTACTGCCTAAATGGCTATTTTAAGGAGAATATATCGGCAGAGAGTCTATAGAGCAGACTTTTTTCTGTTTATTGCTCTTGGAAAGTTTTTATGAAAGAATATGAAAGGTGGTAAGACATTTAGCTAGACTTTAATTCCCTGACTCAACTTGATGTTGATTTTAGGCTTTAATTCAGCCATTATAATTATGTATTAAAAGAATTTCAACTGTTATGAATAAAAATCAGGGCCAGGAGACATTTCTCCCTTTTTAAGCCTTTAATAAAGATCAGCTCTGGGTGGGGGCTTTGGGAGTTGCGCACACCGCCCCTGCTCCCGATGGACGACGCAGAGGAGGAGGATTGCAGCTTTGTGTCACGGCAGAGCTGGAACGTCCTCCTCGCTAGATCCAAAGGAAAGTCTGCTGCCAGCTCCCAGCTGGGGGGGTCTGGCCGGTCCAGGTCTATTGAAGTTACGGTGAGGGACCAAAGAGTCTCTGTTGGCGTCCTGGCGTTCCTCTCTGCTCCGCCAGTTTGGGGGTGTCACTTGTAGTCCGGGGTGCTACATTGGCTCGTTGTTAGGGTTTTATTTCTTTTTCCACGGAGTTTTTCCAAATTTGCATGAATCCCCGGAGAATCTTGGGAAGAGCCGCTGTGTGTCCGACAACAAGGGGGAAGGGGGTTACAATGGGACTGCGGTAGGAAATTAACAATTGAATGACCTGAGCTGGCGGAGCTAGGGGAACAATCAGGAATAATTAACATTTGTAAAGGCTTTTGTTAACAACACACAAACCTGGTGCTAGAGGAAAAAAAAAACTTTCTGGGTGAATTTTATTCCTTACACAACGGTACTGTTCGATCTAAAGATGATGATTAGCAAGGAGCTCTTCTAAAAAATAAAGATTATTTTTACACCAGCCATAAATCAAACATCTCATTTGCAAAGAGTTGCAAGCAGCCCTGCTTTAAGACACTTTTCATGTTATTAACTTGTTTTTTAAAAAGTGTTTTAAATTTTCTCCTGAAAAGCTCACCACCTAAATCATGCCCTTCACTGCAGGAAACTCCCTGGAGCGACATTTCCTGGTCCTATGCCAATAAACCCGTGTGATTTTCTAGGACATGTTTCATTTCACCGGCTCGGGGAGGCTCGGGCCGTAGAATCCCCCAGCCCCAACTCCGGCCCCCGCCAAGGCTCCCGGCCCCGGTAAAGCTCCCGGCTACCGCCACCCCTCACCTGCTCCGCGTAGCCGCTGCCGCTCCCTCCGCGCAAAACGCCGAATTGAACAGAGGAACTTCGCTGCCGCTGCTGCTTTTGCGGCCCCGCGCAGGCTCCGTCCCTCCCCGGAGCCCCCGAATACCTGTACGGGCGTCCCGGCTTCACCGTTCAGGCTCTGTACGAGAATCTGAGCCCGGTGCTGCCCCTGGAGAGGCGGGGGCCGCGCTCCTGCCGCTCTCCGTCCCGACGCCCTGAACGCGGCGGGGCCGGCTCCCCGCGAGGGGAGCCCGGTGTTCAACGAAAGGTGGCCGCCGCTTTCCCGCACACTGCCTGGGCCAGGCCCGCTCGCTGGGTTCGGCCGGGCTCGGCTGAACTCGGAGCTGCTCGGCTGCGTTCCGGACTCGTCTCGGCTTAACTCGGTTGGGCTCCGCGAGGCCAGCGCGTGTCGGGCCGAGGCGCTGCGCTGGAAAGCGGCGGCTCCCTCACGTCGAACACCGGGCTCCCCTCAGGGCTGCGCGAGTCCGCACCGTTCCCTTTGGGCTCCCCGGCTGCCGGACGAAGGGATCGGCGGGGCCATGGGCCGTCAGCTTCCCCGAGGAGGGTCCTGCATCGAGAGAGCAGGCAAGTCGCATTTCACACGAGACCAGTTCGTGGTCCGAAGCTCAGCCGAATCCAGCCCTCCTCAGCCGAGTTTTACCAGCTCAGCCGAACCCAGCCGTCTGCTCTCATGGCCATTAATTAGCTCGAATGCAGTCACTGCCTGTGAGCTCCTGCCCGACCCCGCGCTCCCGTCCGTGCCCGTGCGGTGGCCTCGCCGCTCGGGGCACTCGGCAGCAGGAAAACACCGAGCTCTGCGTAGGAGTGGCGGCATCCCTTTTCCCCGCGGTGCCCCCGCCCGGCCCGCGCAGCCCTGGGGGAGCCGAACTCATCCGAACGCAACGAGCGGCTCCGAGTTAGGCCGAACCGAGCCGAATTCAGCCGAACACGGCTAGCGGCGCCGAGCTCAGCCGAAGCGAGCCGAGCTTGGCCGAACCCAGCCTCCTGCTCTCGTGACCATTAATGAGCGCGTGTGATGGGCTTTTAGATTACAGCATTTTCCCTGCTTATCTTCCTGCCTGTTTTCCTCTTGCCTTCCCTGTGTTTCAGCCCGATGAACTCCATAGCCCAAAACTGCTTTGGCTTCTTCTTACCCTCCAGTAAATCTGCTTTCCCCTACTCCTCTCATGTCTCTCCCTTTACTGTATTCCTTAACTTTAACAAACCATCCCTGACTCGTAAGCTTTGTTTTCAGGTAGATTCGGCTCGGTTCGGCTGAACTCGGTGCCGCCCCAACAGCGCCCTTAGGGCGCTCCTAGAGCACATCCTGCCAAAGCCAAGCTGGGGCTGTGGAAAGCGCCCCTACAGCAGCCCAATAGCGCGCTCTGCCGAACCAGAGCCGCTGCTGCAGGCCCCTCAGTGGCGCTTTCTGAGTTAAAGCGGCACTGAAGGCGGTCTGGCATTCGCTGCACAGTTCAAGCGCCGGGCACAGCCGAGCCTGCACCCCGCTGCTGAGCGAGGGTCGCTGCCACGGCTGAGGTGCCACACCCACGGCTCCTTCTAACTCGCTGCGCGTGGAACTTCTGCGCGTGACGAGGCCGAACACGTCGGCAGAGTGAAACAGCCCCTCCCCTTCCCAGCCCCAGCCCGCTCCCAGAATGTTCCTGTGTCACCCCACGGTGGCACCCAGCTTTGGTCCCTGATCATTCTGGGTGAGAAGCAATCCCACCTCTTCCCCGTTCCCGAACGGCGGCTGCTGTCAGGTGCTCGGCTGCCCCTTGGAGAGGGGCAGCCGAGCACGTTTCACACAAGACTGGTTCGTGTCCGGAACTGCCTTCCGCGGAGCTGCAGCCCAGCAGCAACGCATGGGTCTCACAGACTGCAGCCCCCGGGGATGAAGAGGCTCATTTCTGTAGCATGCTTTATTACACAGGAACACGAACCTTGGTCGACACTCTTTTACATCCAGCGTCTTTTTCTTCAGTCTTTCCTGTAAGCAGTTCGAGTGAGTCAGAGGCCTGCTGCAGCATGGAGGAAACAGAGCCAGCTTTGCACAGACCACCCCTCCTCTGCCCCCAGCACAGCGATACCTGCGTGCAGACTGCAGGGGCAACTCAGCAGAGGCTGACACGCCAGGGAAAATACAAGTGCTCCTTCTTGGGGAAACAGCCCCTGCAATGCTCCAGGAGAGGCTTTGGCAGAGCTTCGGTGCTCTGCACCTGCCCTCACAGGCTCATGTTCCTTCTCTTTGCTGAGGAGGGGACCTGAGCCACTGAGGGGACTTGGTCCTGATCATGCAAACAATGACCCACTCTATCCCAGACAGACAACCCCTCACATGTGCTCCAGGCAGAGCACACCCACTCCTTACTGGCTTCTGGCAGGGCACGGTGGCCAGGAGGTCATGCAACAACCAAATTCTAGTCCTTGGTCCTTTCAGACAAACGTGGTGATCACACGTTTCCCAGAGCAGCACTTGTGTAGCTACACTTTGGGATTTGCTGGCTGTGAGGGCTTCTGTGGGCAGGGAACTTCCAGGTCCTTGGTGCCTTGTTGCACCACTTCTGGTTTAACTACTGAATGTCACCTCCCAGGGCACTCAGGGACTCCGAAGTTAGGGACAGGCATGCAATGAAGCCTGCACTGCAACAAAGCAGCCAACAGGAAAATTGTGTCAGCATCTGCAAAAGCTGCTCTCAGCTTTAAATCCTACACACAGACACTGCACTTTCCACTGTTCCCACCCTTCCAAGGGAACAGCCAAGTGCTGCAGCACCATTACCAAGATGTCTCCTTTCAGCTCAGGCCCAGGGAACACGAGGCAGAGCACAAACCAAAGGGACAATGACTTCCTAAGCTGCTCTTCTTCCCCTTGCAAGAAGCCAAGCTTTAACCAGGCACCCAAGGATTATTAGGGAGCCTGCTATCTTCTACCATGTCCAATACATCACGGTTCCGAGCTGTATTTCTCCACAGGACATGGCAAACCCCCAGCAATCGCTGTACTGCAAAGGCTTCTGTAAAACCACTGGACTTTGTAAAGGTACCAGAGCGTGGGCACTGCCAGGGCAATGGGCAAGGCCTCTGCAGCATGAAGCAGTCGCTGCTTTATGACATCCCTCAGCTGTCCTGGCATTTTGTCTTCTACCTCCACTACAAGCCGTCATGACAGCTCCGATGCTGACAGGTGCTCTTGAACAATCTGAAACATGCAAGATTTCATGGCACAAGTAAAACCAGGTCCTGGCTGACCCTGTCGAGTGTCAGATACCTGCCCTTCCCCTCCACCCCAGATAACATGAACCAGCACAATTTACCTCACAACTCAAGGCACCAAGGTCTGAAAGTTGCAGGCCCCCAGCAGCAGCAGAGGGGACTGTGATTCTCTGGAGATCTCTGGCGATCAGCAGATCTTGTAGCTCTCAAGGGTGCTCCTCTGAGGAGTATTTGGTGACTCTGGCTTTGGGACTTGTAGAGGATCCAGTTTTTTCATTCCAGTATTCCAGCTCACACAGCTGTATTACTTTTCAGTCACTTCCTAACTGCCTTTTTTTGGGAAATATTACAGCCAAGACATGCCCTCAACACGATAGAGCCAACAGCAGCTAACAGGAGCTTCAGAGATTCCATGATTCGGCCACATCTTATCTAGGAGCAGAGCAGGAATAACCCTTTTACCAACCTTCTTGGTTAACTGCCAACAAACACAAGTAAAAAACCGGGAAAGCGGGGGCAATCACTATTGCACCATCAAGACTCAGTGACACTAAAGTGGAAAGCAAGCAACTCCAGTTTTTTTTTAAAGACAGCTCAGCTCACATTCCTCCCAGCACCACTGCATTAACCATCTAAGCTGTATCCTTCAGCCAGATGCTGCAGCCTGGCAGGGTGTGAAGGAATCCCAGCTGGGACACATCTGAGAGGAGCTGGCCTCCTCCCTGGGTCACACACACCCCAAGGTGATAGAAGGCACCAAAGTCAAACACTTCAAAGCACATGATGCTGTGCTGCTGCAGCTTGCCACTGTCACCAGCCAGGTCAGCAACGATGTTCTTACAATCTTTTCTGTGAGCAAGGGGTGCCAGGGCTCTACAGCCACCTGCATGCAAGAGAATTAGGGACATGGATAAATGCTGCAGACATCAGTAGTTTATTGGTATGTTTAGTCAAAACACATTCAGAATGGAAACTTAAAAGTAAAAATACTTTCCACCTGCAACAATTAAACTAGAATCTACTAGCATATAATGCTTGACAAGTTACAGCAATAAAGATGGTAATCCACTGTCTCGAATACCTACTAAAGTCAAGATGGTCAGCCAAGTTTGTTGAAGTAGAACTGTAATGACAAAATACTCCCACCATTCACAAATCAGCGACTAACAGTAATGGTCAGTGAATCCCTTCCTTTGCTCTAAGAGGTACATTTACTATTAAGAGGGTCAAGAACACGTAAGAGTCCACAGTACAGCAGGTGAGCTATCACCATGTAAACATCTCTGGATGATGTTCCAAGGGTTCGTGTCACTTAAACAAGAAGCAAGCCCAAAAGCAGAATGGCTCAGGAGCTCTTTTTTACAACTCCGTTTTTGTTGTCAATTATTTCCAGTGCCATTTGCCATACAAACGAATTAGGTGGCAGCAAAACACCACAGCACTACAGAAGGAGAAAAAACCTCCAGGCTACACAAATCACACTGGTGGCAAACTGCTAACTGATGACAGCAATTTGTCCAAGGGCTTCAAACCTAAAGAGTGGAGTTGTGTGGCGAGCAGTTCAAGTACTACAGATTTCCAGGTAACAGCTGAAATTGCAAGACCTTCGACAAAAAAACTGAAATAAGAAAATGCCAATTGGTAGAAATGTGTCCCAGAAAAAAAAAAAGTATGAAAGTAGTGCGAGACTTACCACGGAACACAGGAGACCTCAAGTCTGGGAGAGAACAGACAGATGTGCCACTTCCCCTTGCCTAGCACATCAGAAAAGATGTGCAAAATCTTCCACGTTACTCGAAACCAGCAAACAATTGCATAATCCAGAGACAGACTGCCAGGATGCCCTCCCTGTTTTTGCTCGAAATTGCCCTTCTTTAATTTGAAGTCTTCCATGTTCAGAAGCAGCTGTAGGCGGTGACGCTTTAGCACAGATGCAGGCACAAGCACCCCCCTTGCTCCTGAGCCTGGAGCCAGCATTCGTTGCAAAGTGCGGCACCGGGCACTCTTATACTGCCTGCTGCAGCGGCGGTCTATGGGAATGTGCTCCAGAACATCCTCCAGAACACACACCTCTCCACAGAGAACCCACCAGTCACGCTGCAGAAGAGGATGCCTCCTTTCTATTTGTCGGCCCAGAGCCACATCAGTGTCAACTTCAGCTGAGAGTTATGTGCAAAATGAATACAAGGTTCTTAAAAAGTGCAACTGGAAAATGCAAGAACTTAAGAGCTGCTGTTTAGTTCTCTGAAAATTGCAGTATCCCCATTTGATAAGCTCCCCTTCACAAAGGATGCTTAGGTCTACCCATTATGAGCTGGCCAGAAGTGTCCATCGTTCTGGACTGACTCCTGAAATTCAGGTCCAGGTGAGATTAGAACTCCACTTTCTTTAACTCTGACACTGATTAAAGAAGAGAGACAACCCGGAGACTGCTTGGATGCCTTCATACTCCCTTCTCCCCCCACTGCAAAAAACCCAGGCAAATTTGTTAATTGAAGAGCAAGGTGGATGATCATTTTAGCAATGTTTACTCATTGAAAGATACTGCAATTTTTTAAATACAATTTTTCCAATTATTTCCTTTAAATGCTTTGCAGCCGCTTGGCTTTGCAGCACAGTACTTCATACACTATACTGTACAAAATCACCAGCAAGACTGGAATGATGTATTCATAGAAGGCACCATCATGCTTATTACATTACCAGAGAACTCAAATACAGTCAAGACAAGTTTCACTGTACAACGCTTCTCAAAGGGGGAAGGGGAAGGAGGAGTGTGTTGAGCAGCCATCCCTGCACTGAAGAGGGGCAGATAGAAAAATCTGACATGAGCTATCGAACTTGTTGCGTACTCAGGGCTATGACTTGGAAACTCTGGGTTCTGGTTACAGCTAACTGGATTCCTTCTGGAACAAAGGTGTAGTCTTATTAAGGTTTGTGTGTGTACAGAGGTTGGTCACAGCAAGCAGAGCAGATGCCTGCATCGTTCCCCAAGCTATTCTGTTTGAGTAAGAGGATAAGGTTTTCCCTCCGATGCCTCCTGCAGCTGTCAGTATAAATGAGTTCAGAGGACCCATTAGTGCATTTTGATGAGTGCATAAACACGAGTTTGTTTGAAGCCAAGTGTTCTAAGAAGGAAAAAAAAAAGGCAAGCTTCTCCAATTGCACAAATTGCACTATTTGTGTTTCCAACAGTAGTAGGCAGAAACGGTAACACACAAAATGTGCAGCAGAGGGCTTTTGACTGAAAGGACCCGAATTCTACTGGGCGTGTCCTTTAGTTCAACTTCTGTTGCAGATAGTTAACCGGTCTTTTGTTTTGTTTCATTTTCTTTTTTTTTTTATTTTTAGTCCTCAATTCTCCGAGTACACATTTATAAATTAAGAGTGCGACTCCTGTTGTGAAACTGGGGAAAAAATGTATCCACCTCAATTTAAACTGGAAACCAAAGGATGTTTTCACATCAAAGAAATGATCAGAAGGGCTGTGTCACATTCCAAAGCTAAAAAAAAAAATCAACAAGAATGCAAACACGATGGATAATGTACCACTGCCACGACTGTCTGTCCACAGTGGAGATTTCAGCGACGCTGTCCAGTGAAACGGCCTTCCATCTGCCCGGATCCTCGTCCAGAGCCAAGTTTTTGTGCCATGCCGCCTCGTGAAGGAGGTCCTCTCCCGTCACGGTCCCGCATCATGCCACCACCCACGATTCCACGGGGCCCCCCGGGGCCTCTCTCGTTGCGGCGAATATCCCTGCGCTCGTCGCCGCCGCGCGTCTCTCGCTCACGAGCAGCTCTGGTTTTTTTCTCTTCCACGTTCAGGCGCACCTCCCCACGGAACATTATGGGCTTATGGGGAAAAGCAGTCAAGGCACACGTTAGTCACCACGGCACAAAGTCCGTACAAGGCACATGAAAACTCTGTGCTGCCTGTGGGCCCCAGCCTTCCTTCACGTATGTGCCCAAGACAAACTGTGACCTGTTAAGGGCTCCCCGCAGCACGCAACCTTAGCCCTGCAGAACACCATTTTTACACTCACGTGGGCATGCAAGAAATTAAAGTGTTTGGCTCAAGCAAAAGTGGCGTTGTCTTTAGCTTCTTCAATACCAGCTTTAGTCTTTTCACTTCAGGGTTGAAGTTCTGCTCTATTAGGTCTCACTCCCACATCATGGAAATGAAAACTGCTGCTTTCTCCCCTCCAGCTCCTCAAAGCAAAACTGCAAATAACCCTGCTCTCTACTCTCGATCCCAGGGTGCGGAATTCATAGATCCACGTGATGGATCTTCGAAAGGTTACCTGTTCCACTTTCAGCTAAAGGATCTCTAAAAGTAAGTTCTGAGCTCTGTGTGGAGTATTTGTATAGATGTAAAACCCCCAAATTCCACATGATGCAGTTTGAGGAATGCTGGAACAGCTTTTGAAGCTACGCAGTACTCCTGACAGAATGAGTATGCCAAAACTGTCTTTCTTTCAGCTGTTTTTCAAATGCCAGAGCCAATGGCAATGCAAACTAGGATGGCCCACAAGTGGTTTAGGGCTTTTCGTCCATCCCTGGAAGGGGATACTCAGTACCTAATGCCAATACTTACTTTTGCAACTAAAATTCGCTGGACCGGCTCAGAATCATCAAATACCACGAAACCAAAATTAGGCAGTTTTCCTCCCACTCCCTTAGTATTTATGCGAAGTTCTACCACATTTCCAAAGCCTGGAGAAACACAAGGGAAGAGACACTTGATTGAAAGCCGCAGTGCCAGCTCTACCCTCTGCTCGTTCCAGACATCTGTAGTGTGGCACCATGCAAAAGCTTACGCATGTAGTCAAAATCAACGATATGTGACTTTTTAACACAGTTTTCCACCTAAGCCCCTGCAGCTGTAATCACTACTTACTCATGAAGAACTCTTTCAGTTCACTCTCATCAATATCGTGTGGCAAGTTCCCAACAAAGAGCTGGTGGCTGTCCGGATAGCGAATTATCCGACGATTATCTGACTCATTCTGCTCCATATCTCCCCTTCCTACCGTCAACACAAAGAGGAAGGGAGAATCACTGAGGTTAAAAGATGTGAGTAAATCTAAATGAACACATCTAGGGGCAGCAACAAGCATACCCACTCCAGCCGCCTTGGACTCCAAACCATATTACCTCCTTTCTAATTGGAGGCAGCGGGCACAGGCAGCTCACGATCAGGAAAACACAACACAGGTAGAGACAAGGCCTCAGCAGACACCTCTCATTAACCCTTCCCAAGCAGACACGCAAGCTCACCCGTGTTACCTGGCCGAGGTCCTCGTGGTGGAAAACCCGGTCTTTCCCTGGGACGCTGCTCACGAACACGAGGAGGTTGAGACTGAGCTTCAGGTTTAGTTTCCACTCTTGGCTAAAAGAGGAGAAGATACATTATTTAACACTGGCCCAGTAAAAAAAAAACCCAAACCCCCAAACTCACCAAAACAAAACCCCCCACAACACAAGACACGGGTAAGTCGCATGAACAAAACAAGCTCTGGAAGATAGACATCGATGTCAATGTGTTTAGGAGTGGTTTTTTTCACCTGTCTGAATTCCTCTGTACCAATCCAGGACTGCAGTGTTCATTTATCACTGTTAAAAGGTGCAAAGCCAACATGTCTCAATCAGAGCATCTCCCCAAAACACAGCTAAGGTGAATTTTCCATGTTTGACCAGGCACTGAGACCCCAAAATTCTGTTATTCACAAATCCCTCAGTCTGACTTAAACTGTAGAGGGCATAAAGCTTCCTCAAGCCAAGCTCAAACTTGGTGGATTAGGAGGCAGTCCAAGACAAACACAAAGAGATGGGTAAATCACATGTTCTGTCCAAGTCCCCGAGGAATTATTTTCCTCCAGTGCAGAACAACTATACAAAAACTAACAAAAAGAAAGAGGAGAACAAGAGCCCTTGGAAGCGTAGTGTTTCCTGAAATGAGTTTCTACAGACTACCTCTTAGCATATGCTTCAACTTTCCTGATGTCAAGGCCATGATGCTCAAAGTACACCCTTCGTATTCAGGTACTAGAACACCCATTCCAATTTTCTGCAAGCAAAAAATCTGCTTTATGAGAAATAGACAGAACAAAATAAATGCTTCTATACAGACTGCTGGTCACTGAAGCAATTCCCAATATTTTTAAAATTCCACTTTCTGTACAACAGTTAAGCAGCTGCTGGTGTGCTGGGTTCTTATCTTAGAAAAACAAAATTATCCTTAGGAGCACAAAAACACACAAGTAGCCTGCAAGTAAGATTAAACACAAGGTGAACAGCTATAGGCCCAGACTGCTGAGAAGAAATAGTTTATATTAAATATCTCCCTTATTTTCCTTTAAGGACTCATGACAACTGGCAGTTCCAGACAGAGTACTTCCCAGGGAAAAAAAGACTGGATTTTACATGCAATATGCAAGTGTTACACACTGAACCAATGTCTTAGCCCTCCTATCACTTGTGCTCTAGGCAGCTAGGCATTAGTCTGTCCCTACAACACTTCTAGCATCGCTTTTTCAGTTCCCAGAACAAGCTTGGAAAATCAGCCTTCCTGTTCTTCTGTTGCATTTTGTGAGTCTCTGGAGCTCCTCTGCCATCTTTCACTCACACATCTTGAGCACATAATAAATTATACCTCAAAAGCAAAACTTGATACCTTCAGACCCCCATTTCTTAGATAATCATGGCTATTAGGCTTAAGCTCCATCTTTCTGTCAGCCCCAGCCAAGATCTGCTAAGACCTGCTGTTAAAGCCCAAGTTACAGTGACCTTATACCTGCTTGCTTGGTGTTTCGCTGAACTTCTCACTCAGCTGATCTCCCTGGTTGTTTTCTAAGGTGTACCGTCCTTTTTTAATAGAAAAAGGCTGCCTCATTGCCTCAAGAGGAAAGCCCCTGTACAGAACTGTGCTCCCGGCAACACTGCCACGATTGACTGCACCACGAGACTACAGATCAGGGCTGCCTGCCATTTACAGCCCAAGCAGCAGCTGACTGCAACTCACATCTTCCAGCATATCCCAGCAAGCACAGAATGGATGGAAGGACACTCAGTAAGGAGTTAAAGAGATCCAAATTACCACAGGAGCCAAGTATGTCACAAACCTCAGCCTGGCAGAGCTTTGACAAGCATTAAGGAAAAGGTGGCATTGTCTCTTCAGAAGCTCATGGGGGGAGGGAAAGGGACTCACCCCAAAAGGCAAGAATCGCGCTCTGCCTACCCCTGCCCCTCTGCTGCCCTGTGCCAAACAATGCAGTAATGAAATGGGAGATAAAAAGAACTGAAAATGGTGTAAGGAAAAGTTCCAGTTTATCAATGTAGGAAGGTTGATTTCTAATCATCTATGATTAAAAAAAGAGCAAGAAATGCTGGCCTATTTCACTCCACAGCTGAAAGGAAACAGCCCTGAACCCAGTTGTACCCAGAACAGTACATGTGCAGTCCTTTGAGGAGTTAACACTACAGGGGCTGTGTTTTTAACTCGATAGAAGAGGGGAGGGGAGACTGGAATGATGCAGAGAAAGGACTGAGCAGGGCAAGGGCAGTTATTTCTTTGTAACATCACTGATACCAGCTAGAACAGCATCTCAAAGGAGCCACCCACCCACCAGGGCATCCTTTGTCGTCATTTACATGCACTGTGCCTGGCACTAATGGATCCATGAGAACAGGAAAAAGCTACTACTGATCTGCAGCTCCTTGTTCAGGTGCCTTTTCTACCAGATTTCTACACACCATGTCTAAAATATGTTCAAGAAAAGGAGCTCAGAACTGACTAATTCTGGCTGCAGAAGCGCTGAGAGTTGAAATTCCTGCCATGTCAGTATTGTTCAGAAACTTCCACCCACCATTACTTAAAACATAAATTCAAAGCAAGAGAAATCAAAAGGCACAAAGCACGACAAGCAACAGAGGCAACACAGAAGAGTTTAAGAGGACATCTATAAGCTATCGCCTGCTCTCTTGGGCAGATCATTTGAAATGATTTTTGCAGCCACATTACAACCATCCACTCTCTCTGTGGCAAATAAATTAAAACCAATTTTGGTTTTGCCTAAGGAAAATCTACCCTACACTAGAAAACTCACAGCTTTTACAGGTTAAATACCACCTAAGTGTTCAAAGCCCTGTTTAAGCTGATGGAGACAGACAGACTTCCCAACTCATTACATAGCCTTTATTTGATGTCCATGATAATCCCAGCAGACCAGAAGCAACATCATGTAAGGTGTTGGGGTTTGTTTTGTTAGTTTTCTTTCTTTTCTCTTTTTCTTCCCTGTTTCTTTTTTAACACGCATTTGGCTGAAGGCTACTCCTAGACAGATATCTCTCTGTTACCACAAAATTGAGAAGAAACCAGTGCAAGAACAGCTGCAACAACCCAGCTATTCTACTGAAAATTGCAGCCTTTCAAAAAGGTTGGACAAGAGCAATTCAATATACAGCGCTCTGACACACCCTATCAACGCACAGGGGTAAAGGACACATTTTCTGGTTTGAGCGCCTTTATACAGATGGAGGAAGCTGAATTGAGAGTCTCAGAATGTCTCACACCACCTTGGCATGAGCAGGACATGAGCTGTCACCAGGTCAAACTTGCTCTCCTCTTTTCCCTCCTCACCCAGTCAACCTAGGAATGGGAAGATAGCATTCTCCTGGCAAGGAAATGTGAATCCTTCCATTCCTCACACAGTCATAAGTTGGTACAGGGTTCTGTGACAAGCCAATTATCTATGGATAATGAAATTGAGCACAGTCCGTGGACGTTAGCCTTGCAAGGCAATCTTGCACCTCAGAAATGGTGAACTCTCTTTTTACTGCTGGGCCACTTCCATCTATGCCCTTTTCAAACACACTTCAGAAAAGTAACATTTTGTGGGGAAGTGGTGTTTCCCCTTTAAACCAAACCATATGCCATTAAGTTAGGTAAAAAAAAACCCAGGAGTGATTTTCTGTTTCCACAAGAACAGATTTTACCATTACCATCACCCAAAGTTACACCTGTTACATGTTTGTGCCTTTACTTGCGACAAGGAGGTGAGCGTATTAACATTTAAGACACAATTAATTTGTGCAATTTAAGTCAAACAATTTGATCTGTTAATTCAAAAAACTGAAGCAGTTTGCAGAAGTAATGAGACAATCCAAGGTGTTCACAGATGGGTTACCTGTGAGACTGGTGCTTTAACATGGGGTGGAATTCCAGAGGAAGAAACAGTACCACTAGGAGGCAGGTTTTTACTGGTCACTGAAGCCCAAGAGAAAGCCTGCAGGAAATGCAACAAACCTAGGCTACTAATCATGGCAAACCACTGACATTCCTACAGGGAAACTCGTCTGCTAAAAATACACTTTGGGTTCATATCTGACTATTAAACAATGGTTGTGCAAATATTACAATGGAGGCTTTGCAGTTCCAGATGTCTGTGGATTCCAATGGCATGGAACAAGTGTGTACCATGCCCACTTGCTGCTACTCAATTGAGCCCAGCGCCCTCAGCATTCCTAGATCACTGCTTCCCATGATGTAACCAAACCTAGGACTGAGAACCCTGTAGCAGTTAATGTCTTTTGCACGAAGAAAGGAAGCGGATGCCCGAAGTCACAATGAAAATTGAAGAAGAGAAAAAGGATTGGAAAAAATGTGGGAGACACACTGGAGCTAGAAAATGAAATGACCTTGCTCCAGTTCTCCCTGGCTGCTCCCAGCACTTTGCAGGCCTGCAGCTGTAACCACACCAGAGGACGCACAGTGTGCACTCTGGTTTTTAAGATCAGGCATCCTGCCTCTAAGGAGACATCAATGCCCCCAGATTGATTTTGAACCTACGCTGCAGCAATTTTGCAGGCATCAGTGTGTTCCATCTCTTTTCAAGGAAAGAGCAGTGGTTACCATTGTATGAGGCTTTTGGTGGTGGCAGCTACAGGTGTTTCCTTAACATGTTAACTGCACATTTAAAATGTCTGCACATGCCTATACCCACACACGCACTTTACAAAAAGAGCTTAAAATCAATAGGTGATGAGCAGCACCTAAAAATAATTTTTTTCCTTTTTTAGTGAAACTTTGCATTTTTACAAGTTCAAAGGTCAAGCCTAGATGTTCATACAACATGGCACTAAAGAGAGGTACCAGTTTAGCCACCCAAAAAGGCGAAGTTTAAAGGCCAATCTGGTTTCCATCTGCACTTAGTAGCACAGATATGACTTGTAACTAACCTTTGGTGGTTCTTGCGGTAGCGAAACAGGTTCTACAGGAGGTGGAGATGGAGATTTCTCTTCTAGCTCCTCAAGGTTCTTTTCTTCTACATCAGCTTTCAGCTCCTCAGCTTTTGTTTCAGATTCCAATTCTGGCTCAGGTTCATGAGAAGTTTCTTCCAGTGCCTCCTCTATCCCATTGCTACAATAGTCAAATGCATTTATGAGCTTATCAATTGCTTTGCATTTTATCACATTTTGTAAGCTGTGCTATGGCAACAGCTCTGCTATGAAAAAGATCGCTGTGCCTCCATTTGCTACAACGCGGTTTGTATGTATACAAGGCAGTGAGAACTAAAGCTGTACTCCCATACTGGGTACAAAACCAGATTTTACTGCTGCTGAAGCACGGACATGTTCTACAGTTCTCTGCAGAGAATCACACAGCCTTTTAACCCTGAAGAAGAGGTGCTCAACTCAAGAACTGCTGCTTCTAAAAGAATCAAACACAGTGTGGACCAACAGATGATTAAGCTACACACATAAAACCAATTCTGGAATGGAACCGACTGCTTCTTTACCAAAATGCTGCACAGCTTTCTTACCAAAGCAGCTGTGAGTCCCATTCACAGAAAATCACATGCAACTTTTTCTCTGCTCTGTGTGGTTGAAAGGTAGGGGATCTGAATATCTTCTCTCCCCAGCCACCCCAAAATCCTACCTTACCTCCAGTTGCCTCTATACAGCTCCTGCCGCAGGTCACATGCCCAAGTGACTCTATGATGAGCAATACCTTTACAGCCTCTTTCCAAGTGACACAGTAACCCCAAAACAAGACCTGACTTCATGCTTTCAGGCATCCAAAACTTTCTGCATTATCTTGAGCAAGCCACTGCCAGAATTCCAGCAGATTACACTTCTCCATCCGATTTCTCATGAGAAGGATTAAGTGACTTGTGTTTAGTATGATCACTGATGCACTCAGCAGGTATTGTCTAGTGATGTCACACATTTTTTTTAACAGGGGAACCAAAAAGTCAGTTCTGGCCCTCATTACGCCCCTCCTGTGTTTCAAAAAATGCACAGGGTTTGCTGTTGTTTGTTTCTTTGTGTTTGTGGGGGTTATTTGGTTGGTTTTTTGTATTTTGCTTACAAAATCATAAATATATTTTTTTATTTATTCTTGCTTAGATTTGCTGATACTCAGGTCAGAGACCTCTTCTTCCAATACAGCTGTACAGCAGCCTCTCAAAAAGTACATCTTTCTCTCAGTGCCAAGTGATAGCCAAATTTCAGTAACATATCAAGATGTCCCTGCTCAGTGCAGGGGGTTGGACGAGATGACCTTTGAAAGGTCCCTTCCAACTCAGCCTATTCTGTGACAACGGATGCTTTTGTCAACGCACCTGTGACATTAAGTCACATCATACCAAATGTACTGTTCGAAGTCTGAATTACAAAGATTCCATTAAGTGTGTACATACATGTGGGTTGATCCCTTTTCATCTCACTTTTGAGACCAGAAGTGAAAATAAGTAACAAACATAAAAAAAACCAATCTCCTCTCTTCAATAATGAAGCAATGTCTCAAAATACTAATGTTAACTTAACACAGATCCCTATCAAGTTAAGTGTATTCTCCTAAACTACCTGTTAAATCACATCCAGAACCCAAAGCCAAAGCAATTCTGTCCGTTGTTTTTTACTTAAAAAACAACTTCACATAATAAAAAGGACTTCTTACGTTACAGGATGGTTTTCATAGTAAGTACTGCTTGCATTCTCTTGCACAGGTTCAGGTGATGGTTGTCTTTCCTCCTGCTCTTCTTCCACCTCTTCTTCAGACTCTGACACAAAAAAGAAACTTGTCACCTCATAGATCTCCATAAGTGTACACGAGCCGCAGTTAAAATAAAAGCATGTTAACTTAGTAACAATCAACCCTCAACAGAGGGGGGGAAAAACCCAACTCAGGTCAAATTCAGCCCTCGAATAGCAACGAATTACTGAGTGTGATGACGATGTGAAAATGAACTGCGTCACATTTGAAAACCAGTTAAGACTTTTTCTTCAAATCACGTACAAATTTGACTGATCACAGAACACAAGTGTGCCTGCTGCAGCTATGGCAGCAAAAGTCCTGTTGCTCACTGCTTTCATTCTCTGTCAAGCCTCACCCTCTGTGAGCCAGTTCAGCCTTTCGGGGAACACGGCACTACTACAGGACTTCCATTTTCCAGAACGTTTTGAACCAGCAGAGCTTCAGTAACAACAGCTCTGTGCCCCACGAGAAGGCAACCCAGTTTGCATCCCAACATTTCCACGAGACACTTCTGGCAGCTCTGCACACAGGAGAGAGGAACAAGAATGACACAAACCAAACACATGCAGTCCTCCCCACCTTCATCAAGTTCTCCTTCTGAATCCCCAAATACTTCATCTTCATATCTGAAGATATCATTATGGACATAGAATTTGTTTGGAACAGATCCCTGTAAAAGAGGAACATGCAGTGTTTAGCATATATAGAGTAGCAGCAGGCAACAAAAAGATGGACTACAGATTAAGTTTTGGTGTACACACTGACATTTTGCAACAGGACTATGTCACTAAAGTTATTTTCCTAGTTATTTTCCTCTTCTCTAAGCAAACAATTGAACAGTAGCTCCTGCCCAACTGAAAAAGGAAGTTTCAAACAAAATGAAAACTGCTAATTTTGTTAAGTCACAGCAATCATAGGTTTTAACTAAACATACAGCCCCTCAAGTTTCACTAAAGAATTTCCATTTTCCCCATTACAAAAACTTTACAATAAAACCCTTGAACTTTCATGGGGTGACTGTAAGCTTACAGCACCGTGCAGGGAAACAATGAAAAAACTCAACATGAACCGAAAACATTAATCTCCAACCACACAATAGTTTGTGATGTAGCGGGGGGAAAGAAGTAGAAAAAGCACGACACCTTTCACCTGTACACAGCTTTGCTTTCACCAGGAGCTAAATTTGAGCAGTAACTTGTGCAACCCATACTCACATTTGCCATTAGACTTGAAACTACACAACTGCAGCAGAGGTTTGATCTACAGAGCTGAACGTTATTTTTTAAAAAAGTTATTTGTGCCAATGGCAGCTCCCAAATGCAAGCTTCAACGTTCTTTGTATTACTGCTCCAACACTTCAAGTCTAAGGAAATTAAACAGCTCAGGATGGGTCCAATACACTAGCTTCTCTACACTCACACACTGTGACACATTTAATAATACCCTCCACATCAATTTTAAAGTCAGATCCTAGTTTTTGTTCCAATAGGACAAATTGTAGCTACAGGTGAGGTCAGGTTTTTTCCATCGTTATTTGAAGTTTGACACAATCTTACAGATACTTACTTCTGGAGCAAGCACAAAAGTCTGCATGAACTTCCTCATTGGTTGCCCATTGTTTGACAGCTCTCCCATGACTTGCACCACCACCCCATCGCTCAGAGTGGCATGAGCATCCACGTGACGGATCTTGGTATGGCACTCACTGAACTGCAGTGACATCACCTTCTTGTGTATCTCCTACAAAGAGGCAGATACATTTTAGCTGCAGTGGCTTCTGCACAGAGCTTTACACCTTTTACCTACCAGGGTCTCATCTAACCCCAGAAAAGCACTCTCCTGAGGCCCAAAAGATAAATACGGGAACCAAGAAGTGTCTTTCACTGAGAACAGTCTTCCTGAGTTCACTTAACTTTTAATCAGAAGTTTTTCACTAGGATTCAAGTATTTCTCAGAGTACTCAAACAGCATACAACTTGCTATCTAAGTTTTCCAGCTGTTTTAAAATCTACGACCTATTTTAAGGCTTTAATGTTTTTAAGGGCCTGTGAAAGGGAGAGGATTTAGCTTGTGTTATAAAAATAAAGAAAACCTCCAAGAATACCCAACAACAAAAAACACCAGCCCCAAAACAAAACAATCCAAACCAACCCTTTACACATCATCAAAATACTAAACATCACAGGAGTGGGGAACATCTGCACTGCCAAAATTTTTGGGCTGCAAATGAGATTCTGCTGGGGAAGGGAGAAGAAACCAAGCCTGCCCTGGACAAAATGCCACGTTGCTCAAAGATGTGGCTGCCACATGAAGAGATGTCCTAGGTGACAGACAATTCTGATAATACAGTACAACCAAAGCAATCCTCAATTCACTTTGCTCATTTCTTCAGATAGTTATGTTCCACTTTAACAAAACTCCACTCACACAAGAATTTCACGAAACTCACAAGGATCAGTCCTTTCCTGAGGAATTACTTCTAACTGAAACAAGATACATTTATAGCCCAAATCTATCAGGTCCTCTCAATTTTGTTTCCCATCCTAAAGGTATTTTCTGCAGCCCAGATGCGAAGCTGAAGAATCAAACACAACTGCCAATGAAAGCAGAAAGAAGCAAACAAAAGCCCTCAAACCAATAAATTCCTATCTGTCTCCAAACAGAAAGCAGTCCATTACTCACCAGGTAAGAAAGTCCAAGTCACTGGTAAAGAAAAAATCTTGATTTATTGTGAACATTAACAAGGATTAGAGGACAAATTTTAATACTCACAGCTTGACCATACACTGCTTCTTGTGGTTTCCCACTGGCATCCAGTCCTCCATGAACATAAGAAGAATTCCTGCCATAAAACCTGCAAGCAAAGAGATGTAAAGAAGCGAAAAAACAGAATCACATCAGAAAAGTATTTTAGCCAACAGTTGTAGAGTTCAATGCCTCACAAATTTCACCAGATTCAAGACACTCTGAG
This sequence comes from Cettia cetti, assembly GCA_013401135.1. NCBI lineage: Eukaryota > Metazoa > Chordata > Aves > Passeriformes > Sylviidae > Cettia > Cettia cetti. The sequence continues at coordinate 5,422 of VZUI01087969.1, read as the reverse complement.
AATACAGGAACAAACAAACTTAATATTCAGCAGTGCAGTTTGCCCGAGGTAGCCTAGCAAACTCCTAAATCAACCTCAATCTTTCACTTGCTTCCTTTAAGGAAGGTGGCCATTTTGGCTGGAAGGTTCTTCATCCTCAGAATCCCCTGCCTCTAACAGAGGCATCAGCCCAACCTGGTACAACCCTCCTGCTGCTCCTCTGAACCCCATTCTCTTCACAGCCTTGGCCAGCACTGAGCTTGTGGTTTTGATATTTAAATACGTACACTTGCTTCCAATATTTTCCTAACATTTCAGAGATCCTTTAGCACTTTCTCTCCATTTCCAAATTTTGAGCCTACAATAGTCTGATTTGATTTGGATTGTTACTGTCAGCTCATAAAGCATGTGACAAATGCTTTATATTTCCAGGATGCTTCCATCAATAGGAAAAACCATCGTATCACCCTGTGTTTTCATTTAGGAGCATGCTTTGCCTTGGGGGTGATTGCCATGAGGTCCAGATGCTAATATGTACCTTTATTATCCATCCTTGTACAGCATATATGAAATAAAATTGTCATGAAGTACTTCTATGAACTTGGTGTCACGCAGAGTGGCAAGATTACTGAATATTTCTCTCTACTTGAGCAAACCAGAACAGAGGGTCTGTGTACAGAATTAAACCCTAGAACTTCCACATTTGCCATTTCTTGGTTTATTCCACTGAACTTAAAAGCTCTTTTTAGTGCTACTTTTGTGAAAATACAAGCCCAACACTTTTACTCCCTTGACTATGTCCAGAAAAAAGTCTAGGAGATATTAGATTGTTTTCTTTGGTACCAACCACATAATCATGATTTTGAGCACGGTCCAGCACTTCCTAACAGCAAGGAAATACAGAAACTTAGCTGAAGCAGTGCGCAAGCAAATAGGAAAACATCCTTTCTCTAAAACGTTTCTCTCTAAATTCCAAAGCAATCTCTCTGAAAGTCAGCAGTTCATACTAAGGGCCTTCACAGGGGACCTAGAGTTTTAACTTGCTTTCAAGGAACTGCTCAAAGTCTCTGGGTGGTAGAGTCCCCAGTTAAATGGAAATAAAGACTTTTGGTTAAGGGGCCAGAAAAGCCTTACAAATTCAACTGAAATGCAACAGGCATTCAACCACACTGAGTAACACCCACTTAGAGGACAAACTGATCTCTGCTGCTCCTAAGGCATGGGCAAGCTTTGGATAATAAGCAGCGACAGGATCCTCTGTGCTCTTCTCAAGCTTTATGTAGGATGAAACAATAACTTTAACACTTGTTGTCCTAACTCCCTTGCTGCTGCAAAGAGCACATTAAGCACTGGGAAACCAGGGAAACCTGAATCTTTCTGTGGCAGAGAGCAAGCTGCTGTTCAGACTAACAGCAAGATAAAGAGGGAGGATAAGATGCCCTCCCTAGAGAACATCACTTGGAAGAAAGTTGCAGCCAAAGAACACAAAGGCAAATGTCCTCCGTATCTGAGCTTGACCAGGAGAAAAGGGCAGAAAACATTTCATACAAGCAGCTCCAGAACTGGGTAAGATTAAACCAAACCAGATCAAAACCTCTTGGACTCTTCTCTGCAGAGATAGTTAAGAGAAATTCCACAGACGCTGTTGTGACACTTGTGCCACCTCTGAAGTGGACAGAATGTTTCCGAGCACAGGGTGACACAGGGTAACACATGCACCAGTAACACATCCCCAACCTCAGCAGGTATTTCTGGGTTCCACCCACATTACCATTTTACTGCCTTAGAAGCAGCACACTTTTCCACAGAAGAAATATCTTGATAACATGCCATGCACCCACATTATCTGACTTGGTTCTAGAGCCTAGGGAGTTGCAGTTAAGATGAGACAGCTTTTCCAACAGCCCAGAAGTTAGCCAGTTCCATCTTCTCCCATTCTCAGAAACAAATGTCTGATTTACAACAAATAGTACACACTTTTGTTCAAAACTATTATCACTTGGTGAGTGCAAGTATTACCTGTGCAAGAAGTCAGGAGCTTTGTTTAGCAGAGTGTAGTACTGTCTCACAAACTCCCGCCCTACGAGCAGGGGACTTGGCTTCTCCATCACCATTTCTTTGGTACTCAGTGTCAAATGCTGTAATTGAAAATATTCATGTTAGTTTGAAGGCATCCCTATGTATCACAACTTCCCCATAAAAGGATTAACATTGTGATATTAGAATTGAAACAACTATGCACACAGGGCTTAATCTACTAGAAAACACTCAACCAATTCAGGACACCCTCTCCCACACCTTTTGTGTAAATAAGAGCATTTCAGTTGATTCATGTATTACTTTGAAGAAAAGGAAGCAGTGGATACAAAGTCCCTTACAGAAGAGGTGCTTTGAAAAACATAAACCACCCTGAAACAAATGAACGAACAAAAACCCTGTTAAAAATCTCTTGCATCATTTATTTATCCCTTTGGCTGATGAATCCAGCTCAACAGCCCTGCAAAGCAAACAGGAATACACCTTCTTAAGGTAGCTGCTACCTCTGCTTCACAAGGTTACTGACACATTTGTAAGATGAAGGACTGGACCACCAATACGAAGTAACCATGTGGGCAGGATTCACATTCCACAAAGACAGGGAAGGGAAACCTTAATGCCTCAGAGATGACCAAAGTCTTAGATACTAGTTGTCCAACCTAACTGCATTTCACTTTTGTCATAGAATCATCTGAGTTGGAAAAGGACTTCCAGAGGGCCACCTGCTTCAATCTGCTATGCTCCTACCAATCCATACTTTCCTGCAGATCATCCATGTCACAAAATAATCCTCAGTACTCTAAAACACTTTTTGATGGCTTGCCAGTACCCAACATGTTGCTTTTGCCAGCTCAATTAAGACTACCACTGTCTGTGATCATGAAATTCCCTCCAAGTCTCACACAGGTGCTTCATCTACTTCCTTTCTCCAAAAATTAATGTCTATGCAAGGCAACAGGCAAAGACCAAGTCAAAAATCCAGGTTTCCAACTTGGGAGACAATACTAGAATAAGATTTTTGGTTTTTTACCAAAAAAACCTTGACCCATCAATCTAAACCAAGGGCCAAACAAAAGACTGTTTGCAATTACAGCCAGACAGCACGTGAAGCATACGAAGTGAAACTGGGAGATTAACCACAGCTTAAGAAGGGTCTCTAATGAAGGCAGAACACACAGAGCAGCAATGCCATGAACACGCGAGATCCTGCATTGCAAGGCAACTCCAAAGAAAAAACAGCCCACATACTTGGCTCAAATAGTTTACACTTCACAGACAACCAAAATTATCTCAAGCCAGCAACCCAAGCCACAAGACGGTACCAAGAAATGCTCCCAAACGCACTTAGTCAGGAATTACGCCTGAAACAACAGTCTCAAAAACGTGCAGGTAAGGCAGAAAGCAAAGCCTGAAACACAAGTCTTGAACCCGGAGATAAGAAATCAGCAAACTTCTGACAGGGTTATCCAAAACCCTATCATGACATAGAGTTTTTAAATAAACCCTTCGATATAACTCAGCAAGGTTCTGGAACACAGTACTAGTTTTGCCTCACAGGAAGCCCCAGAGGAAGTAATTATGCTAATGAGACACAAAACCAAATGTCAAAATACCAAGGGATGTCAAAGATTTGAGCCCCGTGCATGCTCAAAGCAGGAGCAAAGGAAAGAAAACAAAATATGAGCAATTTGAGGATCTTCCCAACAAAACTCATACTACAGCAATGGCATGCACTAGGAAACTCTACTTAGAAACCAGCCTTAAAAGAAGGACATCTTGGTTTCTATGGGTGAGGCTATCCTTCTTTTTTGTTCCCCTGCTTTACAAGCAGATGATGAACACAAAATTTGTGACAGGATCTTTACCATGAGCACTTGGGGGAATACACAAAGATGAAGCCTCATCAGGATTTTTTTAAAGAAACTGTTAAATAGCAGATGATAGCCACCACACATTCTTATTAGTACAACAGTAGGGAAAGCATACTTGTCAACAAATTGCTGGCATACCTCAATGAACACTGAAAATGTCTCTGGGTACAAAACATAATAATCTGTGACAAATCTTACACTACATCTTTTCTTCATTGGAAGCTGTCGTGTTTCCTCACCATGCACTTCTTCCATATTTCAAGTGCCAGCATCATTGATTTACATGACACCATCACATAATTTGAGAGGATGTCTCAGTACAATTCTTCACCTGTCTCAGTATTATTTCCTTTCATCATTTCTTCAAAGATTTCAATAAGGATAGCAGAGCCTTAATGAACTGTTCAGGTCTCCCAGGTCATTAAAAGGTGGTGAAATAAAATCAGAGGTACTCCTTGCTGGCAACACGGGTGCCATGAAACCAGGTTTTCAAAAGATTGTGTCCCTATTAGTATAGCACCTCCCTAAAGTCAAGAACCTGAGCCTCAGCAGGCCCAAGGGGTTTGGAGGTAAAGACACCAGTGAAATTTAAGCAAAAAGTCAGGGCATGAGCATCAGCAATTAAAACAGGCCAAATTTACAAAGAATGGCATCTCCATGGCTTACCAGGCAACAAGGGAAGCCCCACTGATATCAAGACTCTATGAAAGTTATTTCCAGTTTCCATCAGTACACACTCAAGAGTTAGTGAATAACAAACTAAGCAAGAAGATTCTGAGTGCCCTTCTCAGATGAATGTAATGAGCCACATTCTTAGATCAGCCTGAGCAGCCACCAAGAAATGAGACCTAATGGCTTGAGGCACTCACCTACACAGGAGCCAGAAACAAAACCCTGCTCTTAGTCTGAGATCCGAGCACTGAGGTGGCAATCACCAGAAATCAAATACTTATCTACTGGCTTCTTTATGGTGCTACTGTGCTGTTAAACAAATCCCTCCAGCAGGCACAATGGCCAAAAACCCTAAGCCACATGGATAGGCTAACAGGAACAGCCATGCAGCTGCTGCCCATCCGCAGGCATTCCTACCTAAATCCAGCTGACATAACAACTCATCAACAAGATTTAATTTCCACCTTATCCACTACTTCCTATTGCTCTGTTACCAGGAAGGCACACTGGATGTCCAGTGCTTTCTTCAACCAAGGAGAATCAGGTGCCACACAAAATACTTTGCAGTATACTTGTAAGCTGAAAGGCACAATGCAACATGGAATCTCTTTCTTCCCAAGACAAGACTCAGAGGTGAGGGACCCAATTCCAAAACTAAAGAACATGCACAGGTGCCAGTGAAATACTCCTTGCAACTTCAACTGTTGTGACTCAAGTTTATAACAATAACTTCAGCCTACAGGGAGGATTACTTTCAAGAGAACAAAAACAATGAGAGAACTGGAATTATTTGTTATTTGCAGGCAAAAAAAAAAAAAAAAAGAAAAAAAAAAAAAGCAAACAAACAAAACCAGAAAAGATAA
>VZUI01087967.1:0-34724 GCA_013401135.1 Cettia cetti | reverse complement strand
AGAGAAGAGAAGAGAAGAGAAGAGAAGAGAAGAGAAGAGAAGAGAAGAGAAGAGAAGAGAAGAGAAGAGAAGAGTGAGCACACTGAGTTTTAAATAGAATACTTGTGTCTGAGTTTCAGCCCTGAGGCGTATCCCCGGTAAGTGGCTGCCACACCAGTGTTTATACTAGTGGTTCATTTAGCCTCTGATCTAAATGCAGTGTGCTCTATTTCCTTGGTAAATACATCTTGCATTAAGGCATATCTGCTTACATTTTAAAACTACCTAAGGAGTAAATAATTTGCTCTTTTTGACAGGCATACTGGGAGTTTCAGTCTGTTACCCATTTGCTTTAAATATCAGGCTGTAAGACTGTGCTTGTGTTTTTGGCTGACATCATTGCTAATGATGCGCTGTGCCTATTCTCTGGTTATGGAGGAATTCTCACATTATTTCTGGGATAAGCTAATAATTAATGTTACTCAGAACAAATCTTATGCTTGTGGTTGACTTGCTGCCAGTGTAGGAAATCGTGTTACAACCATTATCTCACTCTACCTCCTCCCTCTCAAGTGCAAAGTTTTAATATTCATTCCAATGCAATCTGTATCTAAAGAAGCAGTGCCTATTTGGTGGGCAGTATACTGCACCAACTCCATTTAATAGTGTCAACGAGGTCATTCATACTGGGGGGGGAACCATCCTGGCAACTCATCTTCCCAGGTTTTTTCGGGGCAGCGCTTCATTTCTCTTATGTTCAGCTCTATACCCTTCTCTGCTTTGCAAGATTTCCTTCAGCGATTCTCGTGGAATGAACCTACCTTAAATGCGATTATTTAAATAGGTTTACTTGCACTGATTTAGCATTAGAACAAAGGGAGAAACAACACGGGCATCACATAGGTTATACTTGTCACACTGCAAACACCTCAGTAGAGCAAAACAGAGCAGTTCACTTCCAAGTCTTTAAAAACAGAGCCTTCAGAAACAACAAAATATGTCCGGAATTGGAGTGTTGCAATTAAGGTCTTGTTCACACTAATGATTGGAACAGCATTGAAAAACAGTCTAACAGACTCCATTCAAGCTCTGTTAAGTGGTTGCCTTCACATTTGGGATCCAACCCGTCAGGGCCTTCAGAGCTTGACTTTTCTGTGATGTGGTTACCAAACAGTGGAACATTTCTAGCATGACCAAAACTTAGTCATGCCTCAGTAACTTAACTCAGATTCCACATCTTCAAGCCTGAAAGTAGTTTGAGGGGCACAGTTTCATCCGTGCCATTCATGAAACGTAATTTAACCCTGCTTTCAGATCGCCTTGGACGTTGTGGTATGCATACATCACCTACCCTGCTTATGTGCACCGTGCTGTCAAAGAGGCCATAAATCCTGTGACTACAGCCATCCAGTTATGGCATGTGAGAATTTTCCTTTAAAAAACCCTCTCCAGTGTTAGCACAGCTGAACTTGTATTCTCCCTGTTGTTAGAATCAAGGCTTTCAAACAGCTACATAATACAAGTAACAGGGGCAAAACCACTATCTACTTTTACGATGGAACGTGATCAGTGTGTGAAAGGTCCCTATGATGTGGTGACGACAGCAAAAGGAGACAGGACTGAGTGACTCAAGCTTTCCTTCCAGATCCCTGTTAGTGTGAGGGTTCCCAGGGGTTCTTCTCCTGCTATAAGATAGCACAGTTCTTTCCACTGACGTGTAGTTATATCCAGCTCAGTGAAAACTGAGCTCGTTCCTTGATTTGTTCCTCCCTGAACATCAGGTGAGTTATGGCAGGGGGAAAAAAAGACATTTCCTTTCCTCCTCCTCTCACTGCCTACATGCCAGTGGCAATATTCAAGTCCAGAAAACTGTTTCTTGAAGACTTAGAGTGGCAAGACCTCAAAAGAAAAAGACAGACAGTAAAAGCAGAATATCTTTCTGAATATGATCCAAGGATTTTTTTTTCCATCTACACTTTTCCCTTTCTCTAACTAAGGTCCAGGTTTCCCTTACACCTAAAATGGGTGAGCTACTTGAGGGGGGTTGAAACAACCTTTTTCTTTCCTTAGAAAACAGAGCAGGTCAAGAAGTAACAGACTTAAGTGGGAATCTGTTTGGCTTCACAACACCTTCTCAACTAGCAGACCTCCTCCACGACTGTCTTTGGAGTCTCTTCATGTTACTACTTAAGTTTTAAAACCTTGGTCCTATACAGCCAAAGAAAATAAGAAGCTAAACCAGATTCAAGCATGTTGGTGAAACACTGCATCAGCACATACAAAATCATGCTTTAAACAACTGTCATTGAGGTCACCGCCTACAAGTGGCACCGTTCTGCCAGTAAAAAGCCAATTCATTGTGATACAGTAGATTGCATAAAAAAAGGCAAAAAATTAAATTTAAAAAAAACCCTTGAAGTTTTATTTTACAATTTCAGGCTGTTTCATGGACCACTGGTTTTAAAAAGTGTGTGATTGTGGGAAGTGAGGTGTGGAGACGGATGACTGTTTTTATAGCCAAGCGCAACGGAGAGTGGTCTTGAGAAATAGAAGATGAGATTCCACAATGGATTAAGCAGAGAAAACTTAACACACAGAAAGTGTTGGAAGAGTGAACCATAAAAAGAGAGAATTTAGTAAGTTACAACATTTGCTTGAACATTAACTATTTACACGCCAGTAGTACACAAGCTTTCCCTTTACTACAGTAAAAGTGTACCACTTGCACATACAAGCTGCACAGACTTCAAAGGAGATGTCCATTACCAGTCAGGGTAATTTCAAGGTTTGGTTGTTTTTTTTAAAATATGTGCACAGGAGAGGCCTCATTAAAGTTCTAGATAGTCCCTTGGAGAAAACATTTTTCTGGAGAGTAGTACACTTTTGTGTGTGGCATGCCAGCACCTAATCCACTTCCTTTTCCACAAAGTGAGTGTTTTCTGGGAGTTTTCTCTTGGGATGTCAAGCAGCACAGAGCTAGAAATACCCTCTGTCTCAGCACTGTGATCCAGCTCCATGCTGCCCATCCTCCCTTACTGTGTTTCTCCAGCTCCTCATGCTCTTGTGCCTTTATCTTGTTAGCCAACTTGTTCTATCTGCCCACGGAATTCTCTGCCTGATGAAAACCTCCTGCGTGCAGCTTTTCCTGGTCTCGACGTTTGTCTCCTCTCAGACATGTAGACATAATATGGTCTGAGGAGATCAATTTCTTCTTTGAGGTCCAGTCTTATCTCCCAGACAGTGGTTTGTGCAGTGGGTTCCCTGGGGAACTTTCCTCTTTGCACATGGAGCCATTCCCTTGGCGAAAAGCTAATGAATGTGGCACATCTCCAGACTATGCCATGAAGACAGGCAGGAAGGATGCACAGCCAGGCAGGCTTCTTGTGTGCTTAGGCATCTACTCTGAAGCATGGAGAGGCACTCCACTTACCAAATTGGTGGAATATCCCAGTACCTCAGCAAGGACTTCTCATGCAGACAGTTGGACCTTTCCCTATGTCTTCAAGGTGCACTGGGGCGTTTCATGACTGAAGTCCAAAGCCTGTGTTTCTCCCTCACCAGCATCATGCTGCTATCACCAAACCCTCAGCACTGTTCCCATTGTGGGCAGTGTTAATGAACTATTGACTGCAATAAAAAAACACCAACAATTTGTTCCCAGGTCTACAGGGAACCAGGCAGGAAGTACTCTGCTTTGGTCTAGCTCAGAGTGGTTTGCTCCATTCTTCAGAGATGTTGGCCCTTTTTGCAAGTTCCCAATGGCTTTTGGGGGGCTCTGGGGTGTAGTTTGGACTCCAGTTGTTCACGGCTCTTTCCCCCACACTGTGTAAGATCAGTCTCTACAGTAGCTCTGGGGAAGCCAGCGCTCTGTTTTTGCAGAAAGCAGCATGGGCTGGAAAGTTCAGGCCAGACATAAACCTCTTCCAGTTTGGAAATGTCCACATTTGGGATTTGACTAAGGGCCATTTCCTGCTATTAGCCGCCCTTGGCTGTACTCGTCCAGGCTTGGCAACAAGCAGTCCCTGCCAGGGAAGCAGAGCAGCTCAGTGGTGGTTTCTGTGTGGACACAGGGGCTGCTGTTGTAGTAGGGTTGTCCTACTGAGGACTGGATGGAATAGCTAGAGACATCAGATGCTGCATGAAGGACCTTCAGGGTGTGGGATCCAAAGCCAGCTGTATCAGTTTATCTTGCCTATTTACATGTCCCAAGCCCAATAAATGTTTTCTTGCTGCACCCTCCTCTCACACTGCCCAGCACAAGATCCTCCCTTCTTGATACAGAACTACATGGTGGCAGCAAGTCCCCTAAACTACTCTCTGGGTCACTGGCCCTCTTTGGGCAGAGACACAGCACTCATGGCTCAAGATTCCAACTGCTGGGGCAATGACCTATCTTCAGGGTACTTCCTCCTGCTACCCACCCTGGTAAGACACATAAATTACTCTCAAACCTCAAATTATTATCATTACCCTCTCCCTTTCCTGCCTGTTTCCCCAAGAATTCAGCTGCAGTTATCTTTTCCCAGTTTTCCTCTAGAGGGACCCTTACCTTGATTTTAATTTTATTAGCTCTGATTAAAACACATTTAATTATTAAAAAAGCCTCACTAAAACCAAGTTCTAACCCTACAGAGGTGGAATAGTAACAATTCCTACCACAGCCTGTATTAAAAGCAAGGGGAGGTGTGAGGAATCAAGACAGGACTGCTGCAGTGCAACTACTAAATTTTAATGAACTATACAAAGCAAATATATTTGTGTGTTTCTTCTTAAATGTAATTAAATGTTTCAGTAGCAAATTAAGTGAAGGAAACAAATCAACCACATGTTTCAGATAGTGGGTACATAAATATTAAATCATTACAAAAGGCATATGAAGAGGAAAATGCAAACATTATGCTGATTTTAATTTCCTCAATTATTTCTAATTCCCCCAGAGCCCTACATTCGTTCCCAGTGATTGCAGACAGACTAATCACTCAAAGCAGGACACCATTTAATAAGATGCAGCAGCTGAAACCCAGAGTTTGTCACCAGCCCTGTCTTGGCACTGTCAACATGGTGGCACTGTCGCCTTGATCAAGCTCCTCAGCCACAGAGGCCCGTGGTTTGTGAGTCCCATGGCTGTAGGTATGTAGGTGATATGCATTTCACACTGCTCTGCAGTCTATCTGTGGAGATCTATCCATCAGCATCTGCCTTCAAAAGCCTACAGAGATCTATTTATGTAACTCCCTCTCTGGAGGAAAGGTGCTGGGAAAGCAGCCAATAATAAATGGAGTGGGTGTGGGAAAATGAAAAATAAGCAAGCAGAAATACTACATAAAAGAATGACCATATGGCCTAAGCCACAAGCTATGTAAGTCACAACTGTAAAGTTGTGTCTGATAACAGATTCAGCAGAGATGTGCGTAGGGCCAGAAGCTCTGAGATGAGGGTCTCTTTGGGGGGTCAGGTGTGGGAAACAGATGAAGGCTCAGAGACCTCTGACAAGCACAAAAGAAGCCAGAGTGAGCCCAGAGGCAGCTCTGCCTTTTCCCAGGCAGTCATAGGCCTGCTTTACCCATCCACAGACATACCTTCCATGGTGTTCTCTATGGATGAAGAGAACAAACACCACTCAAACTTGTGCACGGCTCTGCTTTGAGAAGGGATGTTGAGTAGACCAAGGTGTTGATTATGGATCAAGAAAACCATGCAGGCTCTCCTGACATATTCCCAGTCTTGATAAGGCCATTCCAGTGATGTCCAAAGTGAGTTTCCAGACAGATGAAGATAAAGCCTTTTGTGTATGTAACTCCTCTCTCTTTCAGCATAACCTAATGCATAGCCTGGCACAGAATTTAATGGGCACCAACTGTATTGCAGAAAGCAAGTTAAAATCTTTGGTCTTCCAATTAATCTTTTAAACAACAGCTCCAAAGCAGCTCACTGTTCTGCTGCACAGCACTGGGACACAAGTGTGGGGAGGATCCCGGCTCACTGCGCATACAGCCCCACCAGCAACCTGGTGTTCACCACCCAGTGCCTATCAGGGCATTGGAAATGCTCACATAAACCAAAGCAGGAACATTGGAAATAGGTGATGTAGTCAGTTTCTGTGGAAAAGGGGATTTGGTTGCCACTTCTTAACCTGCACCAAGATGAAACTCTGTGGATTAGCTCTCTTTTAAATCTGGCACCTTAGTTAATCAGTTCCAGCCCACCAATCCTCCAGGCTGGTGGCAATAGGGAGTCCAGAGACGGATGACAGCAGTCATTTGCCAGTGGGAAGGTCAGCTGTTTCAAAGGAAAATACTTTTTTTCAAGACAAGGCACTGAAATGCTATTATTATATAAATGCTATTAAAATGCCATCTTAGAAAACTACGGCAGGGTGAGATACACTGATCCAGAAGAGCCAGTTTCCCTCCACTGACTGCAAAAGGACCTCAGATTTGGACCTTACATTGGATCAATGTGAAGCCCACATCTTCACAAGAGAGCACTGCCCCAAAGTACCCATACTGTGCATGGAGTCTCACTGGCACGAGCCTCTCATGTAAAGACACTTCTTTATGATATCAAGCCATGTTCCAAAATAGACTCCTAATGTTGCCTTATCCCTCAACCCACAGAGCTGAATCAGAATTCAAAAGGCCATTTCAAAAATCCTCATGTGCCTCCCACTCAGCGTGGACAGGCACCTCTACAGAGGGTCTTCTCCAACTCAGCAGCAGTGCTGGAGGTGAGAGCAAGGTGGGCACACTTCATCTCAAATCCCAGCACACTTGGCAAGGAAGTGTGAAAAGGATGAAAAGGGGAAACATTTTGTTTGTGGCTGTTTGTGTCCATGGGAACAGTGTGTATAAGCAAGTAATTTATCCTCCTCAAGCTTCCTGTGGCAACTAGCAACCAGAGAGTTTGGCAGATGACAACAAAATGAGCACGGGGCAGATCAGACTCCAGGGCACTGTTATGTGCACAGCGCGGTTCAGCGCAGCCTGCAGAGCAATACCACATTCAGAAGGAATAAAAAGCTGAAGAAATAGCTCATCAAGTTGAGAAAAGGGGTGACTGACAAAATGAATGTCACTTTGCAAAGGCCATTTCTTCTCTCGCCACCCCCACAAACAAGCTCCAAAACTGATGCAAGCAGTAGTAACAATTTCTAAAGCAGGCAGCAGCTCTGGCGCTTGGAAAGATGGGTCAGAGAATGGAAATCTGAGATTGATGCAACCAGTATATACTCAATACTCCCCAGGGTGTTTGTGCAAGCATTTCTTTCAGATGTCCTCTTTTTTTGTCAGCAAAGAAGACTTCTTATTTTCAGGATTAAGTGCAATTCTTGTCGGATAGTTTTTCAGCAGGAAATGGAATTTTTAGTTGTGGTTGTTCAGTTCTATTTTTCCTCTAAAAGTGATTGTTTCCCAGACTAAATTTCAACTTTTCATCTAAAAAAAAAAAAAAAATCCTTAAACCCATAGCATTTTAGTGGGTTTGGTCCAAATCCAGCTCAAATTTGGTATACTTTGAACATTATTCTCTCTGAGTTGGGCTAACCTATTTCAAGCCACCTCTTACCCACTGTAAGGTAACTTTTAATGTAGGGAGACACCAAGGCACCCTGGGATCTGTGGCATGGCAGGGTTGTCTGACCCTAATGGAAAAGTGAGACATCATAGCTTCAGCAGTATGTCTTTAACCACACCATAATTCCCAAGAGGCACCAACATGCTGTGCCACAAACCAGAGCTATCATTTGCAGCTGAAAATAGTCACATTTTTATTTTTCACACCTATTGAGGTTCTCTAGGGGGAAGATGATGCAGTCCCATGTAAGGACATGTGTCTCCTGTGTAATACAGTGAAATGTTTGTGTAGGTCCTGCCGGAGTGACTTTGTTTAAGGTCGTTGGTGGTGGGGCAGAGGAGGGAAACATATCGGCTCACAGTGGAGATCATCCCAGGACAGCTGCAGGGGCTTAGAGGGGAAAATGGGCAGGAAGTGGATGCCAGCTGAGGAGGCTGCAGTGAAGTGCCTCACACGATGAGGATGTGGCCACCAGCGAGCAACTCACATGATGAGCCATCAGACTTCCCCTGTTGCAGGGCTGCTCTTCCCATCCCCTCTGTACTCCTGCAAGCATCCCGCTCTCCCAATGAAGACTTTAGTCATCCATTTGAGATTTCCATACAGATCACCACTGAAATCCCAGCGTGCCGTTCAGCTCAAGGGTAAAAGGCTGCACACCACTCACTGCTTCTCAGACTGCACACACACCCTGCCAAGTCAAAATGCAGACCAGGATTACCTCTGCCTCAAGGTCCTACACACTGCTGCAGAAAGCTTCACCTTTCCACTGCAAGATTTCATTTCCTGTACCAAGCCCGTGACAGACGCCACGTCAAACCTCTAAATTCTCCTTTACGAGTTTTCCTTAAAAAAAAAAAAATAAAAGGTGCCATTTCTAGGAGGTAGGGAGCTACAGACTGTTGTCTGGCTTGCTGTGTGCGTATTTTTGAAACTAAATGAAAAATGTTCTGGATGGATACAAAGTCACAATATGTAAGCCTCAGGCATCAGATGGTTAGAAAGCTGTATTCTGCGTGTGTGCACAGATGTAATTCACTGCAAGGAATTTGTGACACCACACAGCAGTTCAAAGTAGCAGGCTGGTACTAATTACTATGGTCTTAATGACTTCATCCATCAAACCATAACATATTCTATAATTATACAACTCAGCCATATGACAACCAAATGCCCAGCCACTCTTTCATAGGAGATGGTTACACAGCAAAATTCTTTGTTGATTACTAGCAGAAAACTTCAAAAATAAGTGCACTTTAAGTTACCTGAGCCCTCAGAATTGTTTTATGATACCCTTTTGTGAGGGAAAAAAAAGTAAAACATTGAGGGTTTGTGAGGAGAGAGGTTGCACACAGATAAGAAAAAGAGGCTCTAGTGGGGTTTGCCATTTTTGGGGCAGATCTGGGAATGTCCACAGCCTGTGACTTGGACAATTTACGGACATAAAATGGACATTCCTTGGCCTAGGAGAGTTGTGTTTCCTGACAAGGACAGCCCAGTGATGTGAGCAGCACCACACTGCATCCAGGACAGCTGTCTCACAGGCTAGTTGTGGCCTCAGCATCTTCAGTAGTGGAGAAGTTTGTCTGTAAAAGATCCTGAAATTCCTGCAGCTGTCAGGACTTTCCCAGGGTCTGGGCATTGTCACTGTTCACACCACCTCCATCTGCATGAATACATCCCATGTCTTGGCTCTTTCCCTCTCTAATATGAACATACTTAGCACAGCTACCATCAACAGCCACCCTTGTCCCCAGCAAAACAACACACTCCAGTGCACACACTTCTCCCCTGGGCAGAGGGCATGAGATTAAACTCTGCAACAGATCCTCTTCTCACTGCTGCCTGAACTATGAAAAGGTGCTCTTGTGCTAGAGCAGAGGAAAGCAGGGCTTGGCCCCAGTTTTCTGCAGTCTTTACTTCATTCCCTCACGAGATCCAGTTCCTTCATCACTTCTGCCCACACAGTAACACCCTGCTCAGTAGTGCAGCATAGATGGAGATAATTATAGTTCATCCACTCATTATTTGTACAATTCTGCCTTCACCCATTTCCTGTTCACATCAAAAAAGTGAGTTTCCCATATTTTCGTTAGCTATTTCACCACTGCTTTTCTTCCAGAATTGCTGTGGAGTGTGTTATACACCAACGTAAACAATAAAACTACAGATAATACAGAATTTATCAGGATGAAAAACTTATTTCCAAACTAACAAATGGTAAAGTTAACCTTGCACAGATACCCTGCAACAGACACCTGCAAGCCCTAGAGCTGAGTGCTGGCTGGCTGATGGAGGCTGTGGGGGTCCAGATGCACGGAGCTCTCCTGTCCTCTATCCATCATAACAAAGTGGAAGGTTTGCTCTTGCTTTTCAAGCCTAAGTTGCATGTCAGATCTAGCAGGCTAATCCCCCTAGAACTCCTCTGAGAGCTGAATAAGGGATCATTGAATAGGTGAGCCAGCTACCTCTCCTATGCAGCACTAAGCTGTGGACTATATGTGCTCATTTGCAAGATGTACTGCCACAGGGATGTAAAGCATCGTATTTATTAAATAGCATGAGAAAACAACAGGCTTACAAAAACATGGTCAGAAGAAGACCAGAATGTATCAGACTGATTCCTCTATTCCAGCTCACCAGAAAATTACTGAACTTCAGTGACCAGGTTTTGTCCATAATTTGGGAGATTCAGCTTCTGGAAAGTGCATGACACATACCAGTCAGGCAAGCTGAACAAGTAGTCTCCAAGAAGCATTAAAAAATGCAGCTGTCTTGCAGGATACATTAGTCTTCAGCATAATTTATGCCACATTATCATCAAGGTCATAGGCACAACACTAGTTCAACAAATGTTATCAATCAATTGCTTACTTTTCCAACCCATGGGTTTTCACACAGATATCAATAGTTTTCAGATACTCTGTTCAGACATCTGCAGTCATGATTCAGAGATGCAAGTTCCTCATCACACAGAAACAATCAAATGTATGCATCTGTATAAAATAGAACTTTATTCCAGGAAAAAATATTTTGCCCTAAAAATGGACAAAATGTACAGCACTCACTCCTGTTAGAGTTTCCTAAATCTTCTGAGTATTTCAAAATTTTATTATTGACATAAAACTTGCACTTCATAAGCCTGGAAACAAAAATTGTAAGTGTCTTTGGTCTAGCAGTAGATAGTGGGACTGCTTACTTCTATAGGGCTTTTTTGCAAGAATTCTACTAAATCAGTTTTTACATTTTGCTAAGTGTGGCAAGGCCCAATACTCGTCTTGATGGCATTTCTGCACTGATGTATGACACAAGGCCTTCAGAGTGCTGTCACTGTGCTTTCCTCTCCTATCTTCATGTGTCTTCTGGCAGCATTAACTGCAGAATCTTTTGGAGCTCCTTGAACACAGTGACCATAGCCTGCTTCACTGCCACCTCTCCTCTTGTCTCCTGGCTGTCTGGAGCTTCATCAGGATGGTTGCATATCCCAGATGTCCTCTCCTCCTTCTGACTGCCAGGTATTTTCTGTGGTTGGGAGGCACAGAGGCTGTTGGAGTTCTGTTACCAGAAGGGTCTTGTAGCACCTTGAGTTTGTCTACAGAGTCCAAGGCCACTGCACAGTTTGCTTATGGCTCTTCTGGTTAAAACACAGTGCAGCACAGGCATCTCATGGAGCTGTTGAAAAGGTCTGGTAATGAAACAACATATCAAAAATATTTCCTTCTTTTCTCCCCATATATTTTGCCCCCACTCCAAGCCATGCCCTACACAGAATAGGGCACTTCTTGATCCCCATCATTTACTGCCTGTCAAGTGGCCATTTATTGCCATATGTCAATGCCTGCCTGTAGAAACTTCTCAGTCCTGTACCCACAGATCTTCCTTATGCAGGATTTTGTCAGAAGTTCAAATGACTGAAGTCAGCATATCTCTCCTCCTACATACTGTCCTGTTGGTGTCACAGAGGAGATCAATACATGCAAGCCCAAGAAAACCTGTTTGCACCTAAAGCAGTCAGCATGGTTAACCACAGTGACCTGTTTCTGCACAGGAACAAAGAGCTGCCGTCTCACACCAGACCACCAGCCAGCCCAGCAAGGTGACGCACTGCCATCCCAGACAGTGCAGTCCAGGCAGTGCTGGCTCTGAAAAGAGGGAGAAAAGTTGCACTTGCAGTATATGGAGGCCACTGGCACCTGAAGAGACACTGCCAGGTGCCACCATCTTTCTCCTGCCTTACCTCAAGTCTGAAGCTTCTGAGAAGATTGCATCAGTTGCTGTTCTCTGAGGAATTTCACACTTGCACTTTGACTCTTTTTGCATTCTATGCCTAAGCAGTAGCAAGCAGAACAGGGATTGCCTTAATGCTGGGGTCTCTTCTGCCTGTATCAACTCACTAGAGCTATGAGCTCTCTCTAATGGTTTGCACCAGGCCAGCAGAGCCAGGGGTTCACTACTGTGTGGTTTTTGACATGAAAGGAGACAGTTAAGGTCAAGATCTTCATCAGTGGTTTATATTTCATATTTTGCCATGGGGCTGGTTTTTACTCCTTAAGGAAGGCCTTGTACACTGTTGAGAATTATATTGCACTGTCACCTCTTTAGCTGACCCTGGCAATAGGCTGGGCACAAATTACATTCTGAACCTCCCCAAACATAGTCTGTGTCACTCAAAGCCTTGCACGTTGTTCAGCTTCCCCAGCATTTTCCTCTTGCCTCTTCCAATTGCTCATCTATGTCCTGCCTTTACCTCAACCAATGCTCACTGGGCTCATTAACATCTACTCTCATTCTCTAATGAACAAATAAAGAGAGGAAAATGTTCATAGGAGGTCCCTCTAGCTAAATATTATTTATTGTGCCCATTCAGAAAAAAACAGTTTACCCTGGAAGTTTTTCACTGCTTGCTGTGGTGGGGTTTGGTTTCATTTGTTTTATAAATCATTAATCCAAGGTAGTAAGTCCCTCTGTCTACAAGGGAAGCAGCAGATGGTCCTCCTGAGACTGCTGCCCTCCACTGCAGTTTTGTGTCTGAAAAAAAAAGGAAGAAAAGAGTTTCAAAGAATAGACTGATACTGGGAAATACCAAGATAAAAAAGGAGGACCAAGGACAACTGAAAAGAATTACCTTATCCTGCATCCTGCATGTGTCATCCCTCTCCACACCTCACCTCTTGCTATGGGCTCCACACCAACCTTTTCTTCCTGTCCCAGCACCAGTGGCTGCTTCCATTCAGCTGGCATGGAACCCACTTGCACTCAACCTTTTTATATTTTTCCTTAATCAACCAACAAGGCTTCCCCCTAAGAGCCCACAAGGACACACAGTGTTAAGAATATTTCTCAGTTCCCAATATCTTCCTTCCCAAGGCACCCACAAACACTCTCTGTCCAGGTTCATAGCGAGTAAATGCTCAGAAGAGTATAGAAATTGTGCAGTAAGCTGGAAACCCATGAACTGGACCAGGAGGGTGAAAGATGACTCATTAGTCAAACTGGATATAGCTCTCTTTGCTTTTCAAAAAAGAGATTAGTGGGAGTGCTCTCAACACTTTCAGTCACTCTTAAAGAAGGTCATCATGATATTACATCAGCCACAAGTTTACTTCTTTTCATTATCACTACCCAAAGAATAGTTAATCACACACTAGATGACTGTGTCAGAGAGAAATCATGTTCTATAAAAAGTTTGTTTCATAACAGGTGACTGTATTATCTTTCCTGCCTTTGGGAGATGATGAAAAGGAGGCTCATCACCAGCCACACTGTCTCCAGCATGACAGGTCAATGTACAGGTGGCATTTCACTCCACTTGGGAAAAAATTCATATTCGTCTCTAACATATGAAAAAACTTTGGAGGAAGTTCATGGAACGCCAGGCAATGATATCATGGCCCCAAAGGAGGGTAATTTTTAAGACTAACAATAGACCCCAAGAATCAGAAAACATTTAGCAATCTGCCTTTCTTCCACACCTTGGACGCTCTTGTTCTTGGCCCACAGGCCATTCCTCCTTTCCTTGCCTTCATACTACAGTGGCATCTTCTCCCTGTCCTCTCCCATGAAGACACAAAGCCCCATTGGATTACACATGACTAGAAGGAACTATGTGGTCTGTAACTAGTGCTCCCTGTTTCCAAAAGTTCAAAGGGCATTTTAAGGACCTTAGTGGGTGTCCTGCACTTTGGAAAATGGTTCCTTTCAGAGTAATTCAAACAGGAAATTGTATCATCCAATGGACCTGGACCGGAGGCTAAGAATCAGCAGACCTGAACTTCACAATTAGTTTACTAATTACCCAGCATCAACTCTGGAGCCCAGTTGCTTTGTCTAAAACCCGTGACTCATGACTTTATGTGTTCAAAATGTTTTGAGTGCTGTCAATAAAAGGTGACATTAGGGAAGCATTAGCTGTTCTTACATGCAAATCCATTGCCCCCCCCTCACACCCCACCCGCAGAACATTTCTTTCAAATTAACACATTTTCTAGACTTCATTGAGTAACACTTTGGTGTGGGTTAGTAGGGAACTTGACAAGAAGAAAGCAGAGAACCTACTGCCATAAAACACAGCAGGAGAAAAGAAGGTATGTGCTCTTTTTGGTTTTTTTCTTCCTGACTCAATTATTTATGGAAAAATGTGATGTGGTGTGCAGGGGATCTGAGGAGAGAAAAAAGTCATCATGAAATGACAGTATTTCTTCAGCAATAGCACTGTGGTATTTTATTTAATCAAAGCTGTAGGTAAATGCAGATTCAGAAGAAACAGGAACCACAGAGACTTGATATGGTCTTGAAAATTTTAAAACCCTTGCTGGTAAATAAGTTTGGGGGCTGTCTTGGGCTTGTTTTGGTTGTTTTTTATTTGGAGTTTTTCTTTTTGGCATTAACTTGGTCTCACAATCAGTGGCATGTTAAAAATTATTGCCAAAGGACCTCAATTCTGTCTTCTTGGGTTTTACATGCATAATGCCTAAATGAGGAGCTGTGTGCTGTGACAAATGCCTCGTGCATGCCAGCTGACTTAGAAAAGGTGACTTGAAATTTTTCAAGTTCAGTATTTTTATTCTTGTTACCGTTCTCATTTCTTATCTCCTCCCCCTCAGTGTATTTCCTGTTTCCTCATCCTGTAATAGTTATGCACATTCAAACGGTGGATCAAACACCTTTTGAGCTGTTGTTGTCAAGTTTCATTAACATTTCTCACATCGTTTCCTGTTTTGATACTGATACCCAGCAAAGTCTGCACAAGTGGGCAATGTGGCTGATCAATACCTCCTCTGAACTGCTGGCAGATCATTCTCTTCATAGAGCATCATCCATTCCCAAACCTATTAAAATGCTGGTGCTGCAGTCATCCAACTTAGTAGACATTGGAGGAAGCATGTCCCCTACAAACAGAATTCAGCCAGCTTTGAGAGAGATGCAAAAAACATTAAATATATAAATACAGCAAGACTGAACATGGACCTAGGCCAGGCAGTAGCAAAGAAAGTTGCATGTGCCTGAAAACACAGGGGAGGTGTATGTTGGTAGAAAGATGTTTCTCATCCTGGTGTAGGCATGATGCCTCCCACAAAAAATAAAGACAACAAAATGCCATTTTATTTGTGTAGGCTGGAGCACCTCAATACCAAGTCCCATTTCTGAGGTTACTTTTCCAGTAGTACTGTGTCCCAAAGAGCACTGGAAACAGGCACTAATAAATTTAAGAGAAGAAATAAAGTTTCCACTGACTTCAAAGCCACAACTGCAAGAACAAGCCTTTTGCTTCCAAGCATAAAGGTCTACTAGGACAATACTTGGCATGCAAAATGTCCCAGTCTTTAAGTATGCAATGCCATAGTAAAACTGATTGACTAAGTCAGCACCAAGCAGTGACTTTATAGAGGTCTTTACACTGCTCTCCCATATAATCCCCCTGCAAAATACAGCAAAATACAGCTACAGAAATAAAGAAATATGTGTGTCAGTAGGAGGAAACAAATCTGGTGCTCTTTGTTAACCAGCAATATTAAAAGCAGCGGACACATCAAGGCACATTCAGAATATGTCAGACAGTGACTGAAAGCAGTAGGGGAAAAAGCCTGTCTTTTCCCACATCAAGCTTCAACAGGGTTTGAGGGAGGGGAGTGGAACTTTAAATGGTTTGAGGATTCAAAAGAAGCCAAATCACAAGAGAAAGCCATTTCAGATGCAGTATATTTGTGTTTCTAACCAGAAGTCTGTGTTTTTAAAAAAGGAACAGAGAAGTGTGTTTTTCACTATTTTCTCTTTGGTGTTTTGCTAAGTATGTTACTTCACAGGATGTTCTATTGTCTTCACTGCCACGATGCACAGAAATACCCTGCAAGCCACTGTGGGCTCTGATAGAGTGTCTAGGGACATGAAAGAAATGTTTTGCTTTTAATACTGACAGACTGAAAATCAGTATTTCAGAGCTTTGCTACTCACACCTGGCAGGCAACCTTTGCAGTTTAATCAGATTTAAATGTTAAGGAGAAAAGCCAGCGAGTCCTCTGCATCCAACTGCAGGTTGGTGTTTGTCAGACTCCTGGAATCTGCTTCCTAAAGAAATCCCAAGATTCAATTGTGCTCTTTTGTGTAATTGCTCTTTGTGCAATTGTGCTCTTTTTTTGGTGCCTTCTACAGACCTGGAGCAGGGGTGGAAAGATGATCACTAACTTTTCAAGCTTTTATTTACCCTGCTGGAGCAAATCTATTTTTCAAAATATATTCACAGCCAGGGTTACTGTGTAGTCAGCTTCCAGGACTATGTGAAAAAGCAGTTAAGCTTTTTTTTGGAAAGTTGTCAGCACAGACCTGGGATCCACAGTTATCATGTCTTGGTTCCAGTAACCTGAAATGAAGGCCCAGCATCAGAGAGAGGGAAGCCTAGACCCTGTACCATAGAAATCAAGACCCCTTTTTTCTCCATAACTCAATAGGACTTGAATTGCCCATTCCCCAAGAAGCAAGATCCTGAAGCAGTGATAGGTAGGAATGGGAAAAAGTTGATGTCAAAGATGTGGGACTACACTGCAAGAGAAGGAGCAGACTTAGGGTGACTTACCTCCACTGAGACCTTTGGCCACAGTCTGCACATCTATAGCAAAGGGCAGCTTAGGTCAAAGTGGGCATTTCCACCTGGGTGGCTTTGGGAAGGTAAGAGCAGCAAACCCTGCCCATATAAGGCTCCCTCTGGAACCAAAAAAAAAAAGGTCCTTGTGAAGAATAACTTCAATAGCCTCTTGAAGATCCAAATCTACCTCCATGAATATGTCTTTCCCCTTACCAACTGGCCCATGGACTGGCTGGGATGAATCCTGCCCAGAGCTTCCCTAGGGTGCAGGACCCTAGGCTGGGCAGCCCAAGAAGATGTTCAGGAATCCCTCAGCTTCTTGGAGACACCAGGATGCAAATGAGACAGGGAGGGGGGCTTCTGGAAATCCTATGTCTGAGAGCTAGCTAGGACCTCTGCACTAACAGCAGAGTCACCATACCTCAGTTTCACTGTGGACAGGAGCCAGCCTGTCTGGAAGAGCAAATTCTGGAGAAGATCATCTGTCGCTACCTAGACCCATCCATTACCATCACGCAAATGTGCTTCTCCTCATGCAAATCTGTCCCAGAGCACACTCTCTCATGAGCAGAGAATCCCCACCAGTCCACTAACCCAAATTCCCACCTGCAGCAGACCCCATTGCAGAGTGGGTTGTGCAAATCTCTCCTTCCCCAGCACTTGAACCCAGTGTAGGATTTGCCTCAGCTTTCAAAGGCCAGTGATGCTCAGTGTTTTGCAGATGACTGGTGGTGTGTATCCCAGAAGAGCTGTTGGATTTGTCTGCTTGTCCTTTTCCCTGGCCATGGCCATATACACTGCAGCACACTCTGGTTGGGAACACTGAAGGTAAAACAAATCTCCCAAAGAGAGGTGAAATGAGCCAAAGTGCCAAAACAAAATCTCTGTGTGAGCGTGGCTGCACCCAGCTTTGAGGCAGTTAGGTTTGGCAAGGGGGAGTTAGAGGTATGGGAGGAGGTTAGTCTGTGTCATAAAATGTCAGTAAGTTTTTTATACAACCACCAGAAAAAGACTTTTTGGGTTTGTTTTTTTTCTTTTTTACACCTACAGAGCCTTATACGCAGTCTTTTAGCCACCCCAAAAATTCCCCTTAGCACTTTTATCATTCAGCATCACTCCAGAGTTTAGTCAGCCAAACCATACTCTTTCCCAGTGTTAGATAAATTGCATCTTGAAAACAGCACAGACACTAATATCACATCATCCTAGAGCTGAGCCACATGTGAAATCTCTATCCTGTTTTTCTACAGAGATGAGTAAGATTTTCCTGTGTAATTAATATATAATATCTTTCTGTGCATTTGTGTAAATATATAGAGCAAAGATACCACTGCAAAGATAACAATTTGCCAAGGCGCTTTTTGCATTCTTTCAAATGTGGTTGTTTTACTTACAGTTTACTGCATTTTAGTCATGTTTTGACATTTGAAGAATTTTCACTGAAAACAGACCTTGTACCAATAACAGAACCAGACTTAAAACTCGTAGTAATAAGGAGCAGCAGTAAACAACAGATGCACTATTTATTGCATGTGTTCATTGTGTATTAATGGAACAGAGTATTTAAGTAAAATTGTAATATTTCTAGTGTTGAATTAATGAGGGTAAAATATATTATTTGAGTAACTTGTGCATATTTAACAGCAAGAGTTATCATTGATACATATTTTTTGGCCAGATTCTGCCATTTTTAGACATATCACCTTCTTAAAGACAAGACATCTACTTCTCAAAGTCCCTCATATTGTGAGGAAGGCTGCAAATTCTCTAATAATACCAAGATAAAAAATAATTTACAATAACAAAAGAAACCAAAGTCCTGATTGAAAGAAGCCCAGTATTGTCAGAACTGCAAAGAATTGGGAATTCTGCCAGTTTGGGGTTCAATCCTTATTTAACAATTCTGCAATTATATTAAATTATCAAGCAGATCAAAATATTCAATTTGTCAAGGTTTTTTACAAGATAAGAGTTTCTTCATGATAAGCTGAGCTGTGGGGACTTATGAAACAGCATGTTCTTGAGGAAAAAACAGGAAAAAATTCATGAGTCACTGATTCATGAGCGACACACAGGGGGCATGGAAAGACCAGACTGTGCCTAAAATATGAACAACCAGCCCTACATACACTTGTTGAATTAGGACAGAAAGCAATTTTTCAAATTCATTCATTTTTTTGTGGGAGGCTTTTCATGTTACCTTTCCTTGGACTGTCCCAGAAATGTGATGCTTCCGATCTTTATGCACCATCTGAAGCACTAGAGCAGGGAAGGTGACAGGGTGACAGGGAGGTTGTTGGCTGCTTGACATGACCAAGCCATGCTCTCATAGAAAAACATTAACTCGGCTCCACTTCTTTGAGCATGCTTAGCACAGGCCTTCCTCCTCTTCCTTCCCCCTTTAAGCTGCCCGTGTCGCTC
The DNA here is from genome assembly GCA_013401135.1 of Cettia cetti. NCBI lineage: Eukaryota > Metazoa > Chordata > Aves > Passeriformes > Sylviidae > Cettia > Cettia cetti. The sequence continues at coordinate 15,673 of VZUI01087967.1, read as the reverse complement.
CCAGCTTGAAGTTTTCATATTCAAAACAAGGCTGCCTGCAATCGCAGCTGCATCTGCGGTAACCGTGACACCTGCTCCCAGCAGTGCCAGCCCTTTGCCTTCTGTCCTTTGGGTGGCCTTCTGCAAAGCTGTACAGCTCCAGCTTACATTTATCACCATTTACTTACCAACTGTGGGGCACATTAAGGTGGCAGTTTACTAAGCACAACTTTCTGCTCTGCTCTAAAATCTGAGCAATTACAGCAAGGAAAACAGTTCAGCAACATACCATTACCTTGGTTATTGCCCTCTGTTCCCACCTTTCTAAGATTCTTTTAATTTCTCAACAGACTTAGGCACAAAACCACCTGTGTGCCCTATGGCTGTGACGCACATGTACCAGCAGGTCACCATGTCCCATGGCACGCTGCGGCTGGGAATGCCCCACCAAGGGCATGTCCAGGCATGAAGTCTGACCAGATACATGGGGGCAGGAGGAGGATGTGGAAGGGAAAAGGGAAAGGGCATTTCCCAGGAAAGGCTTGGCAGTTTTGACTTTTTGCCAGCTTTGCTTTGAAGAATTAGCAACGCTCAGGAATGCAGGCCGTGCTGTCAGTCAGTAGGGCGTTGTCTGGTTACCCACTCTGAGGTCGTCTCCACATCTGCCAGAAGCATCCAAGATCCCAATGTGAAGTGCTGCTCTCTCACACACAGCGTGAGGCTGCGGCCCCTCTGTGAAGCCAGGCCCTGCCCCAGGGCTGGGCAGAAGTGCACAGCTCTCCAGGCAGGGCAGTGGGCAGGGAGTACGCAGGCACATGGAGCACCACTGCCCTCATGGCACCGGCATCTGTTGCCTCACCTGACAAAATTTGCCTGTGCAGAGAGGTCAAATTCAGAGACTAAAGCAAAAAATCCCCCATCACTTATTTCAGAAACACATTTCTAAATGTTTTCTATTTTCCTTCCCTACCTCAGTAGAGCCCCATCTTCAGAACATGGGTGTGAGAAGAGGTCCCATTCAGTGAGACATGCTGCAAACACAGGCACAACGCAAATGTCTTCTCAATGAACAGCAGCTGCCCTACCTGCACCACACTGTCACTCAGTCAGAAGTGTCTGTGTCATACAGAAACTAGGTTAAATGGAAAGGGTGTAGCTCTGAGAATCATAATTTCAGCATTGTTTTCTACCTTCTGGGTCAGGATCTGAAGGTTTTTATCCATTCTTGTGCAGATAAGAGTATGTCCGTAGGAGGTTTGCCTGAGTAAGAGCTAAGGCAGGAAATAGGGATTTGAGCTGGCTGCTGTGAGGGGAAAAAGACACCATCCTGAAAAATAAGCCTAGTCAGCCTCCAAGTGCTACTAAGTCTGCATGTTTTATTGTGTTTTTAGCTGCCCCACTGAACCCACCCTTCCCAAAGGATGCATCTGAATGTCAAGCTGTGAAGCTGCCGATACCCCATCCTTCCAACCAATCCAAGTCTCCCTGTCAAAATAATAAATACTTGAAATGATAAACAAGGTAGCATATTGTGCTGGGGGCAGGCGATTCCCCTACTGATATGGAAACACTCCCCATCCCTTACCCCCAAGTCTGACATGTCCTCTCTGCCCAGGGACAGGGACCACCTTCCCAAAAGCCACTATTCACAATCTCCAGGGACAAGACACACACAGACAATAAAAAATTGTGTTAGAAGATGTGGGACACCCATGAACAACCTGAAGTGTAACTCTGGGCAGGTTACTCATGACTAACTCCTATATGGACCTCATCTTACTCTGCAAACGTGGGGCTGTACTTTCACAAGCAGTTCAGCTCAGCAAGAGTGAGAAAGTCTGCTTCATTCCTCGTGGCAACAAATCAGTGCACAGCTTTCTCAGCATACCACCCATGCTTTCATCAATTGCCATTTACACTGGTAGAGAAGGAAGAAGGGGCTCATGCAGTCCTAGGCTTATCTTTAAAGGGAATATTGACCTTATCTTAGTCTCCCAATGAACTTTCAGGTGGTGGACGTGAGTCGGGTCAATAAGTTGGTTTACATTTTCTGTAAACTCAGGTTTTATTACAGGTGAGATATTTAAATGTTCTTTGTTCATGTTGAATATCAATGACATTGTGCTGCAGTACTTGTTTTTTCATATGTATCCCTAATGTGGTCATCAGCACCAATTGTAGTTTTCACAACCTAGGTTACAGCTTGTCTTTACTTTCCTCCTCCAAACTGTGTCACTAGTACTGGCTAGTGAAAAACAAGCCCATTAGCAGATTCAGAACATCCTCTCATCTCTGTGCCTTCTTTTCCTTCCTGGAAACCTCCTGCTAAAATGCTGTTTAATACATCGAGAGAACAAGAGGGAATCAACATCATACAATTGTGTTTTAAGCCCAAATACCAACTAAAAAGGTTATGCAATATTAAAAACTACATTTACAATGTGATAACAGTGTTTTCTCAGTGTGAATGGTATGGGCAATCATTAAAGCAAACACCTTAGGCCATGTCTACTAAGCACAGCTTAAGGTATTGGTCCTGGGGGAGCAAGAGTACTCCCATGCTCAGCAGAGGAGCTCCGGTATAACATATCCATTGACCTGCACTTGAACCTACCACTTGCTGTTTTCCTCTTTTAATCTAAATCTGGAAATGTGCTGTCTGGTCTGTAGCGTACTACCAAATCATTCAGCGAAATGCTCTGGATGCCATAAAAGCGTGCCTGTGCTTGCAGCGCCATAGCAAACAAACTTGTAAAATATAGCCCCGGCACGGCTCACAGCCACTGGCATCGCAGCCGGCGCATGTGCTGCTGCGAGGCACCTTTGTAATGCAGCCAGGCAGCAGCTGTGAGCATTGCAGACATTGTGGGTGGGTGGCTGTCTGAGAGCTCAACAGCTGTCCTCGCCGCCACGCCGGACCAGCGCCCGGCCTCCCCGGAGAGCGCCCTGCATCGCTCAGACAGAGACCAATTTCAGAGCACCCCGTGGGAGCGGTGCTGCTGCTCACACCCGTCCTCCTCAGTGGAGTTTTGAGGGATGTGGCTGCCCCAGTCACAGGGAGAGCCTGGTCAGCCTGGGCACAGGGTTCAGCTCTGAGTAACTCAATTGGCTGCTGTGTCCATCTTCACAAAATATTACTGCAGACATCAACTACTTGATGGATATATTTGTGTTAAAAAATAGCAGGCAGTAAACTGCAGATTTGTGATTTTGCTTGTTTTTATTCCCCAGCTCTCAATTTCAGTCAAATCCATGGATTTTGCTGAGACGGGATGTTTGCTGTTTTTCGCTAAATCTTGTGTGTGGACCCCTGTTGCGCTAAAGTCATACACCTTTGTGACTGCAGCCTTTGTAAAAGTTACAATTAGTCCTTCTTACCTTATGCCATTGAGTAAGAAAAGCAGCCCTTGGTTTCTGTTAACCAAAGAAGTTGAAAAGCCTTCATTTCCAAGTCTACTTGATCTGCCATGACTGGAGGGATGATCTCGGCCACATTTGTAGAAGCCCCGGCTTACAGTGTGAGGGGGCTGGGGCAGGCCAGCATCTCAGAAATGTGAACCTCCAGAACTGCATCTTCTCACTGAAATTCAGAAACTGCTGCAGCAGCTGTAAAGGCTACCACAGGCTTGGATGGCAGAGAACCCCAAGGATAAAGGCAGTCAGAGAGAGCAAAGTGCATGACCTCACCTAAAACTGCCTGAAATCACTGCATCTTTCTATTGACTTCAGTGATCTTTGCCTCCCTCCCTGAATGAGTAACAAGGATCCCCACAGATTAGGCAAGTGAGAAACATGAACAGACAGCAATAACAGCTTTGAAAGTGCTTACCTATATTTAGATACTTTTAACTTTCTACAAAAGTCTGACAGTCTCCACAAGTAGTCACAGGTTGGCTTCCAGTTTCGTGGCAGAATCCCTACCAGCCATTTTAATTGATTCTGTGAGCATAGAGCATTTTTCACTGTGAAATGGGGGCTTTTCAGGCTGTATTTTGCACTGACACTTGAAAACATCAAGCAAACTGCTGACTCTTATTAAGTTGTAATATGTCACTCAGAAAGCCTTTAAGCAGGACCATACACTTTGTTCATTCTGATTATAACACTGGAGTTTTTAAATCTGCACAATATGCAAGAAAAACCTTCTTTTTCCTTCCCAGAGTAACTGGTGAGCTCTACTGGGTTTTCCATTCTGGTGATTTTCTCTGGCCACAGAGGCAGGGCTGTGGCCCTTGGCAGAAGAGGGGCTGGCAGGGCTGGGCACACAGAGATCTGAGTCTTCAGGACTATTTGAGGAGAGCACAAAATTTGAATGTGAGGGCTGATTTTAAAAACAGCATCTTCCTTGCAACTGTCAATACTGAAGCTCCAGCTCAGAACACAGGGATCACAGTGATGCAAATGAAGGCTAAGCAGCTTCAGTGCAGGACTGGGAAACTACAGCTCTAAATCCTTCCACAACATCTGACTTAAAAAAGAGAAGAAGAGTTCTTACAGGCTTGATGTTATACTGAAGGGGATTGTTCTGGGCTTGGAAGAGCAAGGGAAGATGGAAAAATGAACAGATTTTTTTGAAAATCCTTTTCTGACTTCTTTTTATTTTTTCACATCAGAATATTAATTTCTTCTTTCCTCTCTCTTCATAAGGCAAAGCAGCAGTGCTGCCCTCAAAAAAGGCAGGCACAGGTTAGGTGTTGGGGCCAGCTGGGCAAGCCTTTCTCATTGCCTGGCTGAGGTCCTATCTCAGCCATGACTGTGCTCGACCTTACCTAGAAACGCCTTCTAAAAGCAAATTGGAAAGAGGAAAGGAAAATGGAGTTACTTGAAGGATTTCTGTCCTGCTTGCTCCCTCTGACCTAACAGAGAGGAGAGGAAGGCAGAAGAGGAAACAAGCTCAGAGGAGTCTGAGCAGATGCTTTTGTGCTGCCTCAAAGCCCTCTAAGGGCACCGGAGATATCTCAGAGCCCAGAGCCAGCGGCAGCACAGACACCACAGGTCTTGGGGGAGCCTGACACGCCACACTGTGATGCTGGAGTTGCTCCACTTAGATAACAGTGAAAAATAAGCACTGGTGCCCATGCTTCTCAGCAGGCCTCCGGGGCCTGGCAAAGGGGTACATGTCCGTTTTGGGGACCTCTTTGTCCCTTGAAGAAACCAATTTACAAGTCAGAGGGGAGAGGTAGATCTGTGGTTTCCAATGAGGCCTATGGGTCAATGCCAGAAGAAAACCAAATGATAAATTACATATTGTATGAAATTATCAAATCTTAAACTGTGTGTTAAGAAGTGTCCAGAAACAGTTATATTCATTACTCACTGAGGACCATCTATCTAGCAACTGATAGAGCTTGGAAGTTGTTCCATCAATGTTTGCCAGACACCCACTTCTCTTATCAGATCTTTGCTCTCAGGGAGCACTGGGCTGGGAGAGCCCTCCTATGCTCACAACTTCTTCTTGGCTCACCATGACTTCTTTATATTTACAAAATGTTTATTAGCCCCCAGAGGCATCAGATAAAGACAAAAGACCATAAAAACGTCCTTAGGAGGTCAGACTAAAGGTCCCTCTAGCCCAATATCCCGTCCCTAAAGCTGACAATGGGGAAGAGTACAGGACGAGGGCAAGCCTATAGTAAAACTACCATGACATACTCTGTCAACCTCCAGTGATTTGGAGGTCAGGGACTTCCTGACCCAGAAATGGTGTGTTTGTGTTTGAAGGCAGAGAAGGATTTGAACCTCCATTCCAAGCATTTGAATGCTACAGGAAAAAAACACTTAGCTGGTGAGAGAAATAAAAGTTCAGTATAAATACAAAGATGATGGAAGCAGACCAGAAGTTCATTTCAAAGCCCATGACATTATCTCTAAGAACAGACTCAGCTTTCTGAGATCAAGAAGCATATTTTAGCCTGAGAGGCTCCAACTGCTCAGTATTCCTGAAGCAGCACTCATCCAGACCTCTTCTGTCTTTCAGCTGATCCTCCCAGGGAAAACAGGGAGGATGAGGAGCTCTTAGCATGTAGAGCTGGGGCATTTGAAGCCTTTCCCTTCAATAATTCAGTCAAATGCTTAAGGTTCTTCTCAGAATAAATAGCAGGCTAAATAGGTTAGATAGGCACCAGACCAAAACAGTATCTCATACTGGACTGTGGCGGAAAAGTGAATTATTTACTGGCCAGAGCACAGCTATCCCAGCTGCAGTTAGTGCAAGGAAGTAGTTTAGATGTTGAAGGCCAGGGGTTATCCTGGTGGCGCAGACTCAGGCCAGACCATTGAGAAATGCCTACACGCTTGGCAAGTGTGTACCAACAGCACCTCGGGACCACACAGCTCCAACAAAATGCTGCCACACCACAGCCAGCAGTGTTCGGGCCCAGGTCACAAGGACAGACACTACAACGGGTCTCAGCAGCAGCAACAACAAAAACAAGCACAGCCCCTCTGCCACATGAAAGGCTGCACAAACATTTGTTCCTTTGCAACCTTTCTGCAGGGCCTCGATGCTCACATGAAAGAACAACGGCACTTCAGACTTACCCCACTTCTCTCTGTCAGCCACTACACCCCCTATTGAAATCAGTTCCTGTTTTATTTTTAAGACTGATGCTGTCATAAGCTGTGGCTAGCATGGAGGTGGGGACGGGAAGGTGGTGTTGTCCAGTGAGCACAAAAGCCAGCTGTCACCTCCTTCCCAAGGCAGCTTTTACTGTTGCTGCTCTGCAAGATGGCATGGTGGCAGATAGAACACCTGGAGGAGCAAAGAGACTGATGCTTGTCACTTTGTAGCATCTCTCCTGGAAAATCAAGGAAAACAGGCTTGATAGGACAAGCAGAAAGAGCAGACTTGATGTTTCAGATCCTTGTGGTGCAAGAACATAAAAGCTTCAACAGAAAAGAATTATCTTTTTGAGGGTGAGTCTTTGTAGTTGGAACAGAGATGCAATACTAAAATCCAAATTCTAGCTAGCAAGAGTGGGAGCTGGCATAACTGTCCCCTCTCCTTATAGCACACATAACAAAAAAAAAAAAAAAAAAAAAAAAAAAAAAAAAAAAAAAAAAAAAAAAAAAAAGGAAAATTCAAACTGAAAATGGTGCTAAATTATATTGTTAAGCTGCATTATTCCTAGTATTACCTGTGCCTCTGGGTCCCATGTTCATGCTCAGTTTACACTGGGACAAGTCTGTTGAGTCTGTTGGTCCATCATGCCCCTCCATGAGGTTTTTTAATTGTCTTAAAAATATACATAGCAAGTGGCATAGTTTGAGTGCAATGAGGGTCAGATTGGAAGGCAGAACTGAAATTAGTAACAAACCAGCTGCTGGAAATTATTTCACAGACTCTGGAACAAACTACTCAGTTTCACTAGGGGCCACTGTGCAGCACAGGATCGGCCATTTCCACAGGGCTGGCAAGAAGGACCAGTCACATTGTGGGCACCACTCGGGAGAGGCGGGTATGTTTTGGTGCAACAAATTGATTTCAGGATAGCCAAGATTTTTTTTCTCAAAGCAACTTCTTAAAAATTCACCAGCAATCCCCCTCTGAATCCAGAGTAACTGCGAAATTTAGCTTGCTTTTTTTTTTTTTAAATGCCAGAACTCATGTACTTTTCATGGCTGTAAATCAGAACATCTTCATTCTTGTGGCATGTTTTTCACTTTTATGAACACTAATTTCACTGCATTTTTAGAGTGGTGACTTTAGCCACAGCATGGCTGCTGCTAAGTTCCCACGGCTACCAGTAGGACTTTTATGTGGGAAATCTGTGGGCAGCAGGGAGCCTCCCTGTTTGTATCAATACGAACTTCCCAAGAACATCAGACTGACATTTTCTCAGCCCCAGTAAGAGCACACATGCTCTCACTTAGACCTCTCTTTTCCTAAGCTGAAGGACATGTGTGATCATTTTAATTTCATCAGTTTTCTAGCAGGCCTTTTGCATACACAAAAATGCTGCGTAAATGAGGTTTTTTCCTCTCCAGCCAACAGAAGTCAAATCCTACAAACTGCTGAGTGCCAGTTGTGAAGCCCTAAGGGACTCAAGCAAACACCAGGAGATCCTGGTAGGGGACATCCTTCCAGCTTTCACACTCCCAGCATTCTGGAAACCCTCAGTGCTGCAAAGACACCCATGATCCATCTCCACCATCAGAGGCCAGGCTGTCAGTGCTGGCAGGTCATCACTGGCACAGCCATCCACAAGAGTTTCCCAGCCTTTTGCTCGGCAGCTACGCATTCCAGAGATGGGCAGACACAAACACATCTCCTGTACTTGCATGCTGGAGCACTTTCTGCAGCTGGGTAATGAGTCAAAGGGTACATTAGAAGCGTATATATACTGTCTCTCCCAGCTGAAAAGAAAAAAGCTGGGGAGGGAGGGGGTGGGGGGGGGGTGAGGGTGAGGTGTTTTTCAGGGCGATGGCATAACGTTTCTAATATTGACATCTCCACACAAATGATAATCCAACAATTCCATGTTTGCATTATCTGATGGCGACAACTTTTCGGAATCCATGGCATGAGGATAATTAGGACTCTTGCTAATAATTCTGTGCACTTTTCATTTTTTTTCTTCTCAATGACATGAGATTCACATGGATTAATTACTACCTGCTATAAATAAACCCTGAGAACAGCAATCTACATCGCAGAGGCAGAGGGTAGCTGTCTTTTAATATATTGCAGCTTTCCATGCACCTGTTTGCCCGATGCTGTTGCCATGGGAACTGCACTTTATAAGAGAAGCTCTGCATAATTAGCATGGATTGAGGTCTATATCAATCAGAATAATTTGGAGGAGCAAGAAGAGCCCGAAGGAGAAGGCAAAGCTACTTGTCTCTGTGGGGAAGGTATCAGACCTCCGCTGAGTGGTAAATAGTGAGGCAGTTACTGGAAGAATTCAGCAGAATTAGCAAATTAAAGGGAACCAAATTATACAAAAGACAGAAAACTTAGTCCCCTTGGTTTTCATTATGAAACAATATTAGGATAGGCTTTGAAAAATTAACAAAGACAAAAAAAAAAAAAAGATGTTTGTGTAATTAACTTGAAGGTTTTGTCACAAACAAAGAAGTTTCATAGGCTGTACTGATGCGAGCAGTCTGGGAATTTGGTAATGATGCACAGCATTGCTGGCAATGCAGAGCTTTACTTTTTGGACTGCCTTCTGATTATATAGATAACAAATATTAATCCTTTGAAATAGATGACAGAAGAATAATAACTTATACATTCCCACACATTGGTTTCATAATAAGCACTTGTACCTAGGGTTCACTGCTTTCTGCCTAAAGCTGCAAGACACATGGCAAACCAGCAGATGCAGTTATCCAGACAGTGCCTCATCCTAACCACAGTGCATCAGATTAAGGATAGAACAGCAGCTTTAACTTTTTCTTCCTTTTTGTCAGCTGGTGTCAGAAATATCACTTTAAAGAAAAAGGTTTAACAGTTTTGCAAAATGCCTGAAATGGAGAAGTTGTTATTAAAAAATGTTGTGTGTGTGTCCATGCACAAGTAAGTGACTGAATAAATCTTCTGCTAATATTGGCTTGGCTGTGAATCTCAGCTGGATTTAATACAATATTACTGGAGTGACTGCAGTATGGGGGCGGTCCTAGACTGTATCTGTATGTGAAGTAATACTTTGTATTTTTTAGGGGTCTACTTTGAATGCAGGTGTCAGCATAACATTATATTTCTCTGTAGGTAATCAATGTTGATAATATGAGCCATCAAAACAGCTCAGAAGGAAAAGCTAAGGAAAACAGAAAAGTCTCTTCTCTTTGGCATTAATATTGTCAGGGAACAGTTTCTAACACAATGTATAGTAGATGTTATTTTACCAAAGGACTTCTGGTAAAACAGTAATTGATGGGGTGTGGTATGTATCTTGTATTTGCTTGGAGGTGCAGTTACTGAAATCATCTACATTTGAAGAATTTGTAGCCAATAGACAAGTTATAGGTCTTGGATGATACTGCAGTGGCCTATGCTACTTTAACTTATGTAAGAAGATCATGATAATCTTATCTAGGGGACAGATTATGAGATGGGGAAAAAATGGAATTAAAATCACAAATTGCTTTAGTTCATTTCCATGATATTTTAGTCTGTGTTCTAGAATCCTCCCTTATCCCTGGGGTTTTATTGATTTAAAAGCTTATTGTAACATGGCTGCTGCACAAGAGTATGAACTGGAAAAAACTCCTCTGCTGCATGTAAACAACAAATCTGAATGAGAAGGTGAGGTGGTCCTTTACTGCTGCTGGCCCTTGGTACTGGATGGAGAGCCTTCCACCTGCGCTGTAACTGTTGCCCGGGGGAGGGACACTTCACTGGCACAAGCACAGATTTGGATACAACTACCACAGAATGTTGAAAAGAATGTATCTTATAGCTGCTTCTGTGGAAGGACAGGGAAGAGACTTGAATCCTTGCCCGCTTTGACTGAGGTGTTGTCCTCTCCAGTTTCAGAGCTGTGCTGCACTTGCCACTTTTTTTCCTCCTGCTCAAACCCCTTCCTGCATGGCATTGCAGCTCTACGAGTCAAACCAGTGCACCCCTTCCCTCAGAAAGGGTGGCTGGAGTGCTCATTTTGGAGAAAGAGTTTAGAATGCCTTTTCCCTAAAGAGAGACCCAAGAAAGAAGAGCCACAGGTGTGGACTCTCTTGTAGCTGCTCTCTCCAGTCTGGGTTTCCATCAGGCCAGAACTGGGTGTCCTGGGGGGGATTTGAAGAATATGTCAAGGCACGTAATACCTTTCACTTAAAAAAGAAAGTGTTAAAGGAGTTTAACTGCTTCCACTGAAAGGTTGCAGTTGAGTGAAATCTCTTGGGTTATAGCTTTGAAAGAAGGCACTTACATTCAGGAGAAAAATCCTGCTTTTTTGGAGCAAATCTAGCTTTAAGTCACTATTTCAAATTAGGCATCATAGCTCTGAGAGTAATGATCCAACCTAAGTGCTTCCATAAATTCAATTCATTAAAATAATATTTCCTTCAGCCCCTAAAGTGCCAGATCTCATAAACTACCCATTTGAAGTTGCTAGATAAGTTTGGGGGTTTATTGTTTTTCAAGAGAAAAATGTTGCCTCGAGACTAGGAATGGTTTAGTACAATTTAGTCAATTTTAGAGGTGTTCTCATCGGAGTTATTTCTTGTTTTACTTGGTATAAAGGAGAGGAGAACTGGCTTCTTAGCTCTAGTGCTGCAAATCCATTTATATCTGTACAGTAATAATTTAGAGAGAAAGAGAAAAACTTAGAAATGCTTAAATAATGGGGGAACAAGTTTCGAAGGTTATCTTTGTACCTCATTAAGACTGAAGAATGGCATAGATGAGCAGTTATAAAAAACTCTTAGCCTATGTCAAATTATTCTGCTATCTAGTAAAATAGCAAGTTAGATTTTTGTCTATCTGCTTCCATCTTTTTCTATTTCTTTTTAAATCAAAAGCTCTAAGTTTTGTTCTGTCTATTAAGAATATATTATCGTCTATTTACATATGCACCAAATACACATCTGAGAGAAGAAGATGAATAAAAAAATCTCCTGGTATAAAGCCTTTAACAACTGGATGGAAACATTTTTAAGTCAATGTTTTTAGTGTATAATATTTATATGTTAACTCTTAAATATGTTAGATATGTTTAATGTTTATAAAAGGAGCTGGATTGTGACAGCAGGGAAAAAAACTGCTGTAGATTTGAATTACATAATAAGGAAAGAACCCATAGATTCCCTGGCTGCAGCAACATTGCTGGCACTTTAAAGTTCGCTTTGGAGATGAAATAAGAGTTTGGTCCCCAACCCCCATCTTGCACCCATATCTCAGTCTGATGTTATTGGAAAGGGACTGCTATTATGCAAAAAAATAGAGTAAAAGCACTGATTCATTTCCTGTGTGTCTTCAAAAGCCTCATTCAGTAAGACAGACTTCAATCACTGTCAATACCTGTCCTTTTGAGGTGAAATGAAAGCCTTCTGTGTGCATTTTCCCTTTGCCAAGCCAGCCAATATATTTGCCATAACAATATGATCATATTCTAGGTTTAATTTCAAACTGGCTTGCTGAAAATAAAGAGACTGTAAGAAAGCTCTGCCTGGGAAGTTAGAGCTCATCATTGAAAGATGCTAGAGCCTTCCAAGGCAGGAAAATGGAACCAAAGATGTCCTGAGATATCTTCTAGCCTGTAATAACAGCAGCAGTGGGTTGGTACTTTTTGTAATTTAGAAAATTTCAGAAAATTCAGAAAATGTTATCCTCTCACTGAACAATTTTTAATGAACAGCCAATGATGAGGCAGGTACAGTTACAGGAAGGATTTTAACGGATTGAGGATTAACATCATGTATTTGAAGTTTTGATTTTGTTCAGAGCCCACTTGGTCCCATTGGACCTAAGAGAATAATTTTGTTTTGGAAGTATAGTTTATTTCATTGTTGCTGTTGATTTTTGTTTGAATTTCCATACCTGAGACCTGCTTAAATGTGAGAACACTGAGGAAGAGATGTTGTCAGTTGTGCTTTTATTCCTCTTGCCCTGCTTCTTTTACTTGCCTAACTTGTCTCCAGTTTTATTTCTCTTGTGAGCTGTTTTAAATCCTCATACAGGGCTGGAGAGCTGGAATGGGAATGGAGAAGCTTTGAGATAGACTCAGGTATGTAACCTTCATCTGTTTGGCAAAGCATGCGGCATTCTAGGTCTTCATTGCCTTTATTTTAGTAGTATGCTGGGTTGCTACACTGACTTTTCAGTGTAAACCTGGTCTTTTAGGAAGCAATGTGTCACTCAGATATATCTTACATAGCCACACAAGGTACATTTTGGAGTTTCACATTGTGGTGGAAGAAGGGAGTGAGAAAAGAGGCAAATCTCAAAACAAAAATACTGCTAACCTCACTCAGTGAGTACATTTTCTTCCACTGGCATATGGAGTTTGGAGGTGCTTTGGAGAGCAAAGAGATAACTAATTTTCCTGTGTGAGACTGGTATTGAAATGTCACATATCCTTACAAGGCTTCATCGAGACATTTAGAGATGCTTGTGTTGGGCTTGCCTCTGAGCACTGTACTTTATGGACAGCAATGCAGGAAAAGATATAAGTGATGGTGGTGCAAGAAAAACCTATCATCCTATATTTTCCCTTTGAAACTCAGGGAGTCTTTAGAGGTCTGTAGGCAGCAGGGGCTGCTTATCTTGCTTAACTATGTCTGCTGCCACTGACACAGCAGCACCTTGTCTTTATAGTAACCATGGCAGAGTCTCCATTTTTATTCCCATTTGGCTACCCATGGAAGTTATTTACAACCTCAGCAGAAAGATCAAACAACACTGTGATAACTGGCCCCTATCAACACTGTCAGGTTTCCAGGTCTGTAAGACAAATGTTGCTTCTGGCTTGCAGCACCCTGTGTGCTGTGCATTTTGATGCAGATTTTTATTACCTGGCAGGTGGCTTGGGAGTCACGGATGGAAAAAAGAACTGAGATCAATAACAGAGAATGATCAAGTCATGTCAGAGAAGGGTGAGCGGACAGCAGTTGAGGAAGTTGCCCTTTGACATGGCTCTCAGGGGGGTGGGGAGTGTGAGGGAGTGCCTTGATTTCTGAAAGGTATCATGCTGTGCTAAGAGTGCCTAATTATAGCTGTCATCATGGCCAGCTAAAATAATGAAGGGCTCTGAACAGGAATGGTGAATAACTGCATTCTGTTGTGGTTGTTGGTGTTGCTGCCATCTCTCTGCCTTGTACTGGGCAATGTTGGCATCGGTGCCCTAAAGTAGAGGTTTTATGAGTGCCATAGGGTCCCAACCCTATGGCACTCATAAAACCTCTACTTTAGGGCACCGAAGCCCTGAGAGACACTCTAATCCCATGAAACCATTTTATTCCTGAGATGGTCTCATTTTCCCTACTCTTTAAAACCTCCACTGTCAATTTCCTTTAATTCACTAACGTCTCTCTGTCAGCTGCTGCTGCCTCTGTTTTATCCATAGACATTTCAACATAGGATTAACTTTCCCAGCTCAAAAAGGCAAATGGCTAAGACTTCTGGCAAAGGATATGGACTGTTACTGTGACTTAATCCTTCTTTGCTTACTCCAGGATCAGAGAAGTTCTGCTTTCTGCAGTCAGAGCTGCAATATTGTTGTTTGATTTAAATAATTTGCTAAAACCCTTACAATTTTTGCTCTGGTTGCACTAGCAGGGCTATGACAGGGAAAGGTCAGGCTGAAGTTTCAGGCAGAATTCAGTAGTAGATGTAGCTGTCTCTTTATTTTATCTTAGTTTGAGTCTCCTTGGAAGTAGATGAGTAGCACATTCTGCACTTTTCTTCCAACACAATCCAGGAAGATGCCTGCAAGCAATTTCTGCATTATAGTCTCTATTTATATCTGTAATTAAAGGAATAAGTATCATAGTTATATTTCCAATTTCATAACTGCCTCTTTGAAATAATAGTCCTGTTCCAGGTGTTTTCTAAAATAAAATAGCTAGGGAGATTAATTTCAATTAGAAAGGAAAAAATATAAACTGAAATGGAGTTTCATTTAAAAAAAATCAACCTAAAAATGCAATTGCAAAAAAAACTCCTAACCAAAAGAAATGTGCTTTTCTTGGAGGGTACTTAAGTAATTAAATCTGTGCAGTGTGAATGAACCATTGGCAGCAGTGCCCTTTATCAAATGACATTTGGAGCACATTAATCTGCTGAATTCTGAGGATTCACAGCAGCTTAAAACACATCTGGAGGCAAAAAACCAGCAAATTCTTAATGGGAATGAATAGTCTTTTGGTATGTAGTACAGATGCTCTAGGTTTTCTCACTGGGAAGATTTAGTAATGTTGAGAAACCCAAGTTGTATACATGTAAATTCATAAACAATCACAAGTTTATGGTGTGTGCATGTTGGTGTTCAGAAGAAAGATAAGTTTTTCATCCAACAGAAAATGAAAGAACCCATGAAGCAAACAGTCTTATCTCAACCAATGCTTTCTTTTCTTTCTAATATTTCTTCCAGCACCTTTTGTACTGTCTGTGACTACTGCAAATCCTATTTTCTTCCTGAGACAGAGTTCAGGGAGAAACTGTTTGATGTTGGTGTGTGGAAAGAAGCTCTCAGAGAGCTGCCAAGCCTGGCAGGTTTTGGGAGAAGGTCAGGCTTGTTAAAGCTCAAAGTCTAAAGTTGAATTCTGCAGCAGCGCCTGTTCTCTTCTTCAGCTTTAGGCAACCTCCCAAAATGATCATTGGAACAGAGCTCATGGAAAAAAATATATCCTGAAAGGAAATTATTAAGGCCACAACTCTCTTCTGGAATTTCTTAAAGTGTGTCTGTTATTATTATTCTTACAAGGTTGCTGCTGCTGTCAGAAATTACATCAACAGGATATGGTAGCACCCACCATCATGCAGGACCCATTGAGCTATTTGAGTTTTCAAAATATTAATGCTATTTCTTTTTCCCCAAGTTGTTGGGGTCCAGGGCATTGCTTTGAATATCCTGGACTGACAGAGACCTGTACAGGGGGGTTTGGAACCTGTACAGGGGGGTCTGGGATCTGTACAGGGGGGTTGGAGACCCTGGTACACAGCCCAGAAGGACAATGGTTTTGACTTTAGTCCATGGGCAAAACTTCCAACACTGAGAGAGGAATTACAAGCCACAAAGGGTAGTAAAAAGTAGTG
>VZUI01087961.1:0-10215 GCA_013401135.1 Cettia cetti | reverse complement strand
ACCGGCGGCGAGCGTCGGGGCGGCACCGGCACCGACGGCGGCACCGGCGGCCCCGACAACGTCGGCGGGCGGCGGAGCTGGCGCGGGCGGCGGCGGGGCCGGTCCCGGCTCGGCCCGCGAGGGTTGGCTCTTCAAGTGGACCAACTACATTAAGGGATACCAGCGCCGCTGGTTCGTGCTCAGCAATGGGCTGCTCAGCTACTACCGGTAGGCACCGGGACCCTCCCCGCCGCCCCCCGGGCCCCCCGTGACCTTGGGGCCGGGCTGAGCCCCCGCGGCGGGAGGGAAGCGGGTGTGAGCCCCCCGCACCGGGCTGGGGAGCGCGCTGCGCCCCGGTGCCAGCTGGGTGGGAGGGCGGCTGTCACCTCCCTTTCCCCGCGGCTGTCGCCGCCGTGTCAGGGGGGATGTCCCCTGCCGGTCACCGTGGCTGCTCTTGGCGGGAGGGGGGTTGTTAGCCCGCTCCCCGTCGCCCTTCTGTGCCAGCAGGTGAGGGGGGCGGTTGTCACTTCCCTGTCCCCGGGGTTGTCACCTCTCTGTCTCCGGGATTGTCACATCCCTGTCCCCGTGGGTGTTTGAGGCGGGTAGGGCCGGGGGTCTGCAGCCCCCTCAGCCTCTCGCAGCTCCCGGATCCCGCTGTCCATCCATCCCAGTGGCTCTTTTCGGTGGCTGGCCTCGTGTGTTGTCACCCGCGGGGACACCTGAGCCCGGCCGAGGTGGGGGGGGGCTTTGTCCCTCCATTATTGATGGGGAACCGGAGCCTTCGGCAGCTGCCGGCTCCGGTTACACCGCCGGCAACGCGGGGGGCACCGGGCTGGGGGTGTCCGGGCTGGGGGTGTCCCGGCTGGATGTCACCTCTGTCGCACGGTGACGTGGAAGAGGAGTGCCAGCCTGGCGCGGCCTCTCTGGGACTTCACCCTCATCCCGGGCTGTGCCAGGAACCGGGAAGCACCGGATCCCTGAGGCCACTCCTCGGGGCTGTGGGCTTGTCTCCCCCGAAGCGATATCCCCGGGCTTGGCCCCGCTCTGGCGCCAGCAGACCTTCCCTATTAATAGCCCTGGCTGTTGGACTGGGAATGCTGAGCCCCCTGTGCGGCCCCCCGAGGGCTGATCCCGGGGATTCCCGCCCTGTCCGTCCCTCACCGCGGCTTTCCCCCGCAGATCCAAGGCGGAGATGGGCCACACGTGCCGTGGCACCATCAACCTGGCCACGGCCAACATCACCGTGGAGGATTCCTGCAATTTCATCATCTCCAACGGCGGAGCCCAGACCTACCACCTCAAGGCCAGCTCCGAGGTGGAGCGGCAGCGCTGGGTCACCGCCCTGGAGCTGGCCAAGGCCAAGGCTGTCAAGATGCTGGAGGAGTCAGGTGCGGAATTCCTGGATCCACGGCAGGGTCACGGTGCGCTCAGGGTGACATCCCAGCGCCCGAGAGTGCCCAGGGTAGGATGAGCGTCCTCAGAGTGGGATCTCAGTGCCACACGCTGGCCAGGTTCCCAGAGCCCCACAGGTGGCAAGAATCCCAGGGCAGGTGCCCAGTGCTTGGGAGACTCAGGGCAGGATATTAGTGTTCCACAGGACACCAGTGTCCCCGGGACAGAATCCCAGTGCCTCGCAGGACTGAAGGCAGGATCCCAATGCCCAGAGAGAAGAATCCCAGCCCCACAGGGCACAGGATCCCAGTGCCCCCAAGCATGATCCCAGTGACCCCAGGGCAGGATTGCAGGGCAGCATCAGTGTTTGAGTTCCTCCCAAGCCCAGTACTCCCAGGGCAGGATCCCAGTGCCCTGGGCAGCATCCCAGCATATCCAGCAAGAAGGTTTGGAAGGGGATGGCCCTGTCCGTGCACGTGTGACCCCAAAAGCCTGGCGTGCACAGAGATGGACCATCAGTGTCTGGGAGCCCTCAGGGTTTGGGGGTCCCCCGTGCCCCTCCTGGCAGCCCCGCCGCCGGCTCCTGGCGTGACATGACAATCCCACACTCTCCGTGCCTTCCTGTCCGCAGACGACTCTGGCGACGAGTCGGTGTCGCAGACGGACAAGACGGAGCTGCAGAACACCCTGCGGATTTTATCCAGCAAAGTGGAGGATCTGAGCACCTGCAACGACCTGATCGCCAAGCACGGCACGGCCCTGCAGCGCTCCCTCAGCGAGCTCGAGGCGCTGCGGCTCCCTCCGGACAGCACCGACAAGATCAAGCAAGTCAACGAGCGGGCCACGCTCTTCCGCATCACCTCCAACGCCATGATCAACGTGAGTCTTCATCCCGAGGATTCCGCAGTGGGAAAAGCCCCCGCTTCCGTGCTGAGCGCTGTTTCCCCGCAGGCCTGCCGGGATTTCATGCTCCTGGCGCAAACGCACGGAAAGAAGTGGCAGAAGTCGCTGCAGCAGGAGCGGGATCAGCGGATTCGGCTGGAGGAGACGCTGGAGCAGCTGGCCAAGCAGCACAACCACCTGGAAAGGGCTTTCCGGGGGGCCACGGTGCTCCCCGCCAGCACGGCCGGCTCTGGAGGCTCTGGCAAAGGTGGGGAGGGACAAGTGCTGCTGTGCTCAAGTGTCTCCCGGATGCTTCCCGGGATTTTCTGAGCCAGGCTCAGCTTCTCTGGCTCGGCTGATCCCAAGGGATGTGTCTGTCTCATCTCACCTATGTAGCCAAGTGATTCTGGCATCCACAACACGATCCAAACTGGCTCCTCTGAGCCTTATCCGACACCCCTCAGAGCTGGCGTAGGGTATGACCCCCTCGCCTTGCTGATGGTGACAGGGGAGCCTTCCGCGGGAAACTGGGAACGATGTCCCTTCCTCACCAGCCCTGTCCCCTTTTACAGACCTGTGCTGCCCTGCCAAAGGTGATCTGAGCGACGAGGATGATGACAACGAGTTCTTTGATGCCCCAGAGATCTTCCCCATGCCTGATGTCATGGGCCACAAGTGAGTTTCGGGGGAGACGGGAATCCCCTCACTGCTCTGCCCTGCTCGGGAATGTTCACCCCCTTTCCCCCCTTCCCAGGAGAACTGGAAGCAACATCAGCGGCACCAGCAGTGACATCAGCCTGGATGAGCAGGTGGGATGGGGGTTTATGGGTGTGCCCAAATTCCCGTGGAAGTGTTTTGGGGGGTTCACAGAGATTTGACCACCTTTGTCTCCCCTCTCCCTAGTACAAGCACCAGGTTGAGGACACCAAGAAGGAGAAGAGAACACGCATTCCCTACAAACCTAACTACAGCCTCAACCTCTGGAGCATCATGAAGAACTGCATTGGGAAGGAGCTGTCCAAGATTCCCATGCCAGTGAGCGCAGCTGCAGCCGGCAGGTGGGCGCGGGGCACCCCGGAACCCCCTTTTTGTTGACCCCTTCCCTTTTCCAGGTGAATTTCAACGAGCCGCTGTCCATGCTGCAGCGGCTGACGGAGGACCTGGAATACCACGAGCTCCTGGATCGGGCAGCACGGTGCGAGAGCTCCCTGGAGCAGCTGTGCTACGTGGCCGCTTTCACCGTCTCCTCCTACTCCACCACCGTCTTCCGCACCAGCAAGCCCTTCAACCCACTCCTGGGAGAAACCTTCGAGCTGGATCGCCTGGAGGAGAACGGATACCGCTCCCTCTGCGAGCAGGTGCGGCCGGCTCCTCTCTCCCGGGCTGTGCGGGGCCGTCGAGGGGGCCGGCACTGAGGTGTCCCCAATCCCGTGTCCAGGTGAGCCACCACCCGCCAGCTGCCGCCCACCACGCCGACTCCAAGAACGGCTGGACGCTGCGCCAGGAAATCAAAATCACCAGCAAATTCCGAGGGAAATACCTCTCCATCATGCCTCTGGGTGAGCACCCCAGGAGTGCGTGGGGTTTTCGGGACCCCCCTGAGGCTCCAGCTGTGGTTCCCAGCACGGTGTCCCTCCCTCAGGTACCATCCACTGCGTCTTCCACTCCTCTGGCAACCACTACACGTGGAAGAAGGTGACGACCACCGTGCACAACATCATCGTAGGGAAGCTCTGGATAGACCAGGTGGGAAGTCGTGGATGGGAGGTGTATGGAAGCGTGGATCCCTGGGGAAGGGGGCATGGGTGGGTCTGACTGTCCTCTTGCCCTCCACAGTCGGGTGAGATCGAGATTGTCAACCACAAGACGGGGGACAAGTGCATCCTCAAGTTTGTCCCTTACAGCTACTTCTCCCGGGATGTGGCGAGGAAGGTAAGCGCACGGAGCCTCGGGACACACCGGGCTGCTCGTGACTGCCCACGCGTCTGGATCCAGGCTGTCCCCTCTCCTGCCAGGTGACCGGGGAGGTGATGGACCCCTCGGGAAAGGTGCATTTTGTCCTGCTGGGCACATGGGACGAGAAGATGGATTGCTACAAGGTCCAGCTGGGAACGGGGGACAATGGAGCTGAGTCGCGGCCACGAGCCCACGAGGCGGAGGACAACCGGGTGCTGCTGTGGAAGCGGAACCCGCTCCCGTGAGTGGGGACAACGGGAACGAGGCGTCCCCGGGAGCGGGGCTGCGGGGCTGGCGCTGAGTCCCCTTCCTTGCCGTGCCACAGGAAGTATGCAGAGAACATGTACTACTTCTCGGAGCTGGCGCTGACCCTGAACGCGCCGGAGAACGGGACGGCCCCCACGGACAGCCGGCGGCGCCCGGACCAGCGCCTCATGGAGAACGGCAGGTGGGACGAGGCCAACGCCGAGAAGCAGCGGCTGGAGGAGAAACAACGGCTCTCCCGCAAGCGCCGCGAGGCCGAGGCCGCCCGCGCCACCGAGGACGGTAAGGCAGGGCTGTCGGACGGCGGCGTCCCCCCGCGGCGTCCCCCCCCAGCCCTCACCCCGCTGTGCCCCCCCAGGGACGCCCTACGATCCCTACAAACCGCTGTGGTTCGAGCGGAAGAAGGACCCGGTGACCCAGGAGCTGGCGCACGTCTACAAGGGGGGCTACTGGGAGAGCAAGGAGAAGCAGGACTGGAGCTTGTGCCCGGATATTTTCTGAGCGTGGCCAGGAGGAGGAGGAGCGGCGGGGGTGGGGGGGGAGGGATGAAGGCCAGGATCCCCCCCCGTCCATCCGTCTGTCTTAACCGTGTGTCCCCGCGCCTTGCCGTGAGTGCCGGCCGGGCTTTGCCTTAGCCCACCCAAACTGACCTTGGGGAGCAGGAGCCAATGCAGCCCCCCCGAATCCGTGCTGGAGCAGGGGAGGGGTCCATTCGTCCCACCCGCCTCCTCGGCACCCTGGGGTGGAGGGCACGGCCGCTCCTGGGGTGGGGGGCCCCGGGAAGGCGCTGTGGGGTGAGCCCAAGGCTGGCCTTGGTCTCCCTCCCTCCCCCTTTTATTCCCGTTCCCCTTCGCCCCCAGGAGTTTGGGTGCTTTTGGGGTCCGGAGGTCCCCCCCAGCCTGTTCTATAGGTGTATATTATATATATGTAGAGAGCAATCGGGGTCCCCTTCTCCCCTACAGCCCCCGGTTTGGGGGGTCCCCACCCTCCCCGGGGTGGCCCCCCGCATGTGGGGACCCCCCATGAGGTGCCTTCCCTGTAGGTTTAGGGCAGGGGGAGGGCCTGGGTTTTGAGGGGGGGGTCCCTCCAGGGTGCAGTGGGACCCCTGCATCCCAAGACACTACAGGGGTGGGGAGATGCGCCATGGGAGGAGTCTCTGCACCCCCGAACCTGAAATTGGGGGCGTTTGATGATGCCTTTTTATTTTTTTTTTTTCTCTTTTTTTGGGTTTGTTTCTTTTTTGTCTCCAGAAGAACTAAATTAAAATCTGTGAATGCCCCAACCCTGCGCCTGCTCTGTGGGGTACGGGGAGGGTCCAGCCCCTCCCTGCGACTGATTTTGGCGGGGACCCCCTACTCCTGTAGGGATCTGAGTGGCAGCACCCACACAGGGACTTGAACCCCATTCATGGGTTTCTCCAGGTCCTGCTGCCCTGGAGGGGGGGGGGGGGGAATTGAAGGGCGTCTCCTGTGTCCCCCTGTGTTTCCCACTGGACTTGGGGCGCTGGGGACACCCTGGGTGCCTTTTTGGGGGGACAGACCCTTGACTTCTTCCCAGGGACCCCTTTTGGCCCAGGGGGTCACCTGGTCTGGGGTGGGGGGAGCATCCAAGAGGGAGAGGTCCTGAGAGGCCCTGGGACCCTCTGGGAGCACTTCCATGGGGCGGGGGTGTCCCAAGGGGTCGTGGGGACCCCCTGAGAGTGACACGGGTTCCCTCATGCCCTGCCCTTCCCCATGGTACGCGGCCTCTGATTGGCCAGCTGGCATGAGAGGCGTCTGCTGATTGGTGGAACCCATGCCCTACCGCGGGCTGATTGGCCAGGTGGTTTGAGTGACCGTTCCGGTGGGGGGGTGGGGGTGGCGTTTTCCCGCCCACCTTGAACTGGAGCGTGCTGATTGGCCGGCCGATGGCAGCGGGACAGATCCAGCCAATGAGGGGGCGCGACCTGGGCAGCCCTCAGCTCTTGTCCGCCGTGGGACCCCGCTGGCTCCCACCCGCGGGGGTGGCTGGGGGAGCACTGACCCCACGTCCCTCTCCACTACCAACAGACACGTTCCTCCAGCCCCGGTCAAAGGGCTTTATTGCGTCCCCCTGCCTCCGCGGCCTCTGCCACCACACGCGCTGGCTGTTGGGGTCGGGGGTTTCGCGTCTGCCCCACCGCCAGACGCTCCGCTCCAGCTGCTCCCTCTGAACCGTGATGTTGGCAGAGTTCTCGGTGCGGCTGGCCGGGCTGGGGGCGGGGGGGTCATCCGGGGGTCCGCTCCTGCCCGGTGTCTCCGTTACCGGGACGACAGCATCATCACGAACTCTGCGGGGCGAGGAGGGGACGTCAGGGGAGCCGGGGCTCAGCCCCTGGCGCGGCCCCCGGGGAAGGGCGTCCCCTCACCGTCGAAGTCCACGTGACCGTCCCCGTTGAGATCCACGTCCTGCAGGATCTCGTCCACCTCCTGCGCCTTCAGCTGCTCCCCGAGCAGCGCCGTGATGGCCTCCCGCATCTCGGCCGTGCTGATCTCCCCGTCCCCGTTCATGTCGAACTGCGGCACCCGCGGGGCTGGGGTCACCCTCCCACCACGGCACCGGCTCCCCCCAGCTCCCCGTGGTCACTGTCTCTTCTGCGCTTGTGGTCACCGTCATGGTCATAATCCCCCCCCAGTCACTGTTCTCTCCGTGCCTGTGGTCACCGTCATGGTCATCATTTCCCCGTGGTCACTGTCTCCTCCCGCCTGTGGTCACCCATGGTCATGGTTCCCTTAAGGCCACTGCCCCTCCACGCCTGTGGTCACCAGCATGGTCACTGTCCCCTCCGTGTCTTTGGTCACCCCACGGTCTCCCCTATGGTCACCATCTCCCCGTGGTCTTCCCGTGATCACTGTCCCCACCAGGGTCTTTCTAGGGCCACTGTCCCCACCACGCCTGCGGCCCCCTCATGGCTGTGGTGCCTCTGAGGAGGGGACGCCGTGCCCGCTGTCCCCGTGGTGGTGGCCGTACCTCGCGGAAGGCGATCTTGAGCTCCCTCACGCCCACCATGTGCGCCGTCTCCTCCCGCAGCTTCGGGCCCATCATCTGCACAAAGTCCTCGAAGTCCACGCGGCCGCCCACTGCAGCGCGAAGGGGACACCCTCAGCGCTCCAGCGGCCCCCCAGGCCCTGCCCAGACCCCCCAGCCCTGCCCTGCCCCCCGAGCCCACTCACTCCTCATCTTGATGTGCTGGGAGATCTCGATGAGCTCCATCTCGGTGGGCATGTACCCCAGCGTGCGCATGCACTCGCCCAGGTCCTTGTAGCTGATGTAGCCATCCTGGTCCGTGTCAAACTCCTTGAAGGCATCCAACAGCTCTGGGCACGGCCACGCGTGGGGACAGGCACACCATCAGGTGTGGAGGGTCACATGGACACCATGTCACCCTGGGGCAGGTCCCTCCATGAGGACGTGCCCTGCCATTCCCCTAGGCCCGTGTCCCCACCCCGTCCCCTCTGCTCACCATCCAGCTCCTCCGGTGACAGCTCCCGCTCCTGCACGGGACACACAGAGGGGGTGTGACAGCAGAACGAGACACAGCTCCCTGTCCATCCCCCCTCCTTGCCCCCCCCAAATCTCGCTGTCACCTTTGTTAAGCAGGGGCCAAAATTAACTCCACCGGAGGATTAGTGGGATTGGAGGCAAAGCCCCGCCCTGCCCTGCTTCCCGTGTCCCCCCTCCCAGGTGCCCTGCCCCCAGTTCCCGTGTGTCCCCCCTTGTTACCCGCCCCAGGGGTGGCCCACCCCGGGACCCCCAGCTCTGGATGGGATCTGCTGGGTGGCCACAGGTGCCGTCAAGGGCGTTTGTACTCACAGGAGGGGAGGGGCAGCGTTTTTACCCCCACAGAGCTTGGCTGCCCCTGCCCAGGATGTCCCCTCAGCATGTCCCTTCTGTCCCCTGGAGTGTCCCCAACACCATTCCCAGCACCCATGTCCCATCTCTCCCCACAATTCCAGGGTGTCCCTGACTGTTCCCAGTGCCCCATATGCCCTTCATCCCCAGGTTTCCAGACTGTCCCTGAGCCCATTCCCACTGTCCCCATCCCTGTGGTCCCAGAGTGTCCCTGACTGTGTCCCCACCCTCCCTTCTTTTCATCCCCAGGGACCCAGAGTGGCCCTGACCATGTCCCCAGTGCCCAACATTCCCTCCTTCCCCAGGGTCCTGGAGTGTCCCAACCCCATCTTCCCCGGCCCCATGTCCCCTCCATCCCCAGGGTTCTGCAACACCGGCACTGTCCCCAAGCCCACACCGACTGCCTCAATGTCCTCTTTGTCTACAGGGTCCTGGACTGTCCCTGTGCCCATCCCCACTTTACCCATGTCCCTTCCATAGCCAGGGTCCTGGAACAGCCCCACTGTCCCCATCCCCACTGTCTCCATGTCTCAAATGCTCCACATCCCTCCATCCGCAGGGTCCTGAACTATTCCTGTCCCCACCTTCGCTGTCCCCATGTCCCCGTCCCCACAGCCCCCATATCCTCTCCAAGCCCAGGGTCCCAGAGTGTCCCTGACCACGTCCCCAAAGCCCCTGTCCCCCTTCCATCCACAGGATCCTGGACTGTCCCTGTCCCCACCTCCACTATCCCCACATCCCCTCCATTTCCAGGGTCCCTCCCTCCCCACGCTGATCCCCATGTCCCCTCCCGGTGTCCCCACCTTGCCAAAGACGGTGTTGAGGAAGGGGGAGTAGGTCTTGGTGGCGGCAGCGTGGGGATCCGCGGGACCCTTCTTCCCGCTCTTCTGCCCGTGCCCGCCGTGCCGGGACTCGGAGCCGGAATTCTTGTGGGCCGGGGCGCCGACGTCCTCGGGGGCTTTGGGGGCCTTCTCCCCCTCCTCGTGCCCCCCTTTCCCCTTCTGCGGGGGGTCCGTGTCCTTAGGGGTCCCCTTGTCCCCGCGGGAGCGTGGCATGGGGCCGGGGCCGGGTGGGCAGACGGCGGGCAGGGAGCGGGGACCCCGGGATGGCCGAGCGGGAGGAAGGAGCAGGGAAATCCTCTTACACCCCCCGTGACCCCCCCCAAACTCCCCCCGCCGTGGGCCCGGCAGGGCAAAGCCAATTAGCGGTGATTAATGGCAGGAAACAGCCACGGGCAGCGGCCCTCGGGCAGAGCCACGTGGCCACCGCAGCCCGGCCACCGGACAGGTCCCCACCAGCGTCCCTGGGTCACCACCGAGGCCCGGAGTCTGTGGTGACACCTCAAAGCCACCACAGCGTCCCCAGACCAACCCATATCCCCCTGGTGACACCGCAAGGCCACCACTGTGTGCCCTCACCTGGCACCTCTCCGCGGGCTGCCCCCACCCCTGAGGCAGGGCCGATTATTGTCCCCCCGGGATGGGGACTGGCGGGGTGCCCCCAGGACATAACTGGGGGGAGCACAGCGTGGCACAGGAGGCTTCAGAAGGGAGGGACACCCCAAAATGAGAGCAGGGAAAAGCCCGGCCCAGGGGGTGACCCGGGTCACCCTGGGGTGACACCGGGGGGCGACACTGCTGGGGGAGGGTGACAGCCTGCCAGCAGCACCCCGTGTCATTCGCTGCCATTGCCCCTGTGCCACCCGCCAGTGTCACCTCTGCGCCACCCACTGACGCTGTCCACGGGGACCGTACCCCCCGGGTGCCCCTGTCCATGGGGTGCCCGCGGGGTCCCGCTGTCCCCGGTCGCCCCCGGTCCCCCCCGCGCCGGTGCCCCCGCCCCGGAGCCGCGCAGGCGCGGGGCGGCCCCGCT
>VZUI01087957.1:0-65241 GCA_013401135.1 Cettia cetti | reverse complement strand
TAACTCTTCCTGAAAGCCCCTTTAATTTCCTAAATTATAATAATTGGGAGGGAGGGGATTTGAATTCCACATTTCCTAATGAGGTCCTGCCCCCTCCTTAGCAGATACCTGTCTTTTAAACTGGGACAGCCTGTAACAGACTAGGACTAATCTGATGCTTTGAATTTTTTAAGTGTCCATTATAATATCCTTGTCACACATTTTAGAAATACTGAACATTAGCACCTGCCTCCTGAGTTACACTGAGCTGTATGTTGACATTTTATGGTGCTTAACAGTGCTATTTTATTTGAAAAAACAAATCCTAGACTGTTTAATGTAGCATCCTAAGTTAGTAAAATTATTTGGCCCTTATTTAATCTTGTGATATGCGAACCAATGAATTTATGCACTAGAAATAAAATCATTCTCCACCATTTCCTGAAACATTTCCCAGATTAATTCCTCAAATTGTGAAATACTCATATGTGAGAGTGATAAACATGATTGAAAACTCACAAGAAAATTAATATCTTGCCTTTGGTGCAATGTTTGAATAATGTGCAAGAAGTAGGATATTTGGCCACCCAGTGAACAATAAAACAAATTGTGAAATAATTTCTCATTTAGCAGAAAAACAATCTATCCTTCCACTTATAGAGACAGAGTCCCCATGAGGAGAAAATTTATACCATCACTTAATTGAAAACTGTTAAAAACACAGCTTTAATGTACCAGAAAATGCATTAGGATTTCAATCTTAGCCCTCCACTTTTCTCAACATGTGAATGCTTCCCTTTTAATATTATTTTCCCTTTTTTGGCCTTTTTATAAGTAATTTGTATTTTGGTCAAAGAAATTTTCCCAGAACCACTTTTATATGTAAATTTTGTGCTTGCTAAATGGTTTTTTCTGTTCCCAGTGTCAAAAATTTTATTGACATAAATAGCTACATCAAGATGACTTGTCAATATGTCTTCCTGCTTTCTCACTCCCAGATTATTGTAATCTGCTGTTTGACCATCCAAATCTTTCACATTGCATAAGACTGCAGAGTCATTAGAGAATTAGGGCTTTTTCTTTACACGTGCTGGGAGTAGCAAAGGAGAAAGAATGAGCTATGTAAGAAAGAATAGCGATATTAATTATTTGGCCATTGAAGTCTCTACACAGACAAAAAAGTTTGTATGCACAGCTACTGTTTTGGTGCAACAAGGATGTGACAGGCACTTATGAATCCATTGCTTCAGGCTGCTTGTTCAGCATCCATAGGGGTATATTCTCTTCAGTGCTTCTTTGCAACCTGAAGATAATACAGTTTATTAAAAGCACATGGACTTAGTAATCCAAGAGTTAATATGGTTCAAAATGTCTGATGTCATGCAGAACCTTCCCAGTAAAGTACTAGGTGACCTTGTCTGGAGAGTTCCTTTTGAAAAGGTTAAGTAACAAAGCAATGGACAGCCATTGTGTGATGCCTCTTCAGCAACACAGGGATTACCTGTGTGCAAGCATAAAAGGTAAGTGAAAAATTAAAGTCAGCATTTGACATAATTAGTAAGCTGGAACAGCTGGAATGCAAATTACATTTAAACCTTGCTGCAAAAGGTCAGGGCCAGATTGAGAATTGGGTCGTGAAGTATGTAGCTAAGGCTGCTACATATCCCTCAGCCAGATCATTCACCCGTTCTAAGCCCTTTAAGAGATATTTACAAGCTTAGCAGAGGACAATATCAATTGATAGGGCTCCTACTGGTGAGGCAAATTCAACTAGTGAATTGCTTCACTTATTTTTAACAGTGATGAATTTTCATGAAAAAACATCTGGGTTTGAACCATGGGCCTGGCACTTCAAGCCTCTCCTCATATGTGTCAGCCTGGTTCCTAGCAGTGCAGGGTGTCAGCACAGCATAATAGCAAGTAGCCATTTCTCAGGTGACAGCAGGGTCAGGAGGCAGCAATGTGTGCATTTGCAATTCTAGTCACAACTGAAGATCAGAGTGCTATGTGTGTTGTGTTAAATTTACCTCTGCAATTTACAGTGAGCTAATCAGATAACAATCTTAAAATTCAAACAGAGAAGGAAATGTTTTCAGCAGATAACACTTTTTTTATAGCTATTCTCATGGCAAAACAATGCAAACTCTGGAATTCTTCCAGCTCAGAGGAATGTGAATGACTTCTGAAGATATCTCCAGCAATTATGATGGCTATCATAAAAGCATTAGAGTCATTGTGATAAGTTATATGTTAAAAAAAGTGACTACACCAGCAATTAAAATCCACTCATGACAAAACAAACCAAAGACTGAACTGTGTCATCCTCTGGAAATGAAAAAAGCTTTGACAAGTATATTCCCATTTAAATTTTAACCTCTTTTCTTCTGTCTTATGGTGGCTGCATGATTTAAGACAGACTAGCACAGTGCAGTTAGCAGTTTAGAGTCAGTACAGACTCTTCTCAGGCAACTCACCCTATTGCAGACAGATGATTGCACCACAAACCCCGCCCTAGTGTTATGTTTATTTTTGCAACAACAAAAAAAGCTGTATTCTAACCTGGACTGTAAGTACTATCTGAACAGAAGAGTACATAGCATAATGTTTGCAGTGAGCTCTGTAATCACATTGTAGGTGCAACTACAGTATGGAATAGAATAAAGTATATTTTTACCTCAATTATTGTCAAAACCTGCTGATTTTCAATTCAAAACTTTATGCTCAGAGGGAATGCAAAGCCATCAATTCGAGAATCCAGGTTTGAATTCTCCTCCACTCCTCCAGCTTGAATCACATATAAAAGCTGATGCAAGGTATGTGTGTGAGAAGTCGTAAGTAGTAATAATTAGTTACATAACTTATGAAGCAAGGCATGCTGTTTTGTTTTCACAGCTTTCAAAAGAATTCCGTTCAACATTATCTCAAGCACTATTTCAAAGGTATTGCTGTCAGCCTGAGCTATCTCTATACCATTAAAGTAACCCTCTGATAGCAAGGGGATTGCTAAAGGGCACTTGAGGCCATTAAAGGAAGCAAGTTTGGCTTTTGCATTCCAGACAATTTTCCAGAACTATTAAAAACCTAGTGAGGTTATTCTGACAATACCACTCAAGCAATTCATAGCTCTCACTATCCAAACTGCTCTGGCCTAGGATTTTGCAAAAGAGCAATCACACAGACAGAGTATTGTGGCATTAGTCACCACCAGTTATGGGAGGCGTGAAGCTATGAGTGTGTTTAAAAACAAAATTAATATTATAATTCTTCACACTGGGAATACTTCAGAAGGGGAAGTCTGAATGGCTTTTCTCCCCTAAGAATTCGTATTATACTCTGTAAACCAGCTGTACATATGTAGACCTTTTATTCTGTTGTTTCCAGAGTGTCTTAGATCATGTTTTGCATTTCAATCCTGCTCGCAGTACTTCTGGCACAGACTAGAAACAATTTCATATTGTAAAGGGATCTACTCCTGGAAGGAATCCCTGTGTACATGCTTAACACTGTTCAGACTTTTTCCAGTGAAATTATGCAGCTGCGCAGGTATGCATACAAATGCCTTAGCAGTTAAGATGTAATTTTACATTTATTTGCTAACAGTGAATGAATAAATATTTCTTATAAAGAATATATATGTGTGCCAAGGGAAATTTTCTCACTCCCTGTTTATAGTTCTGAGGAAGAGTTTTGTTTAAATAAGACAACATGTGATCATACTTTCATGCTCTAAAAAAGGCTATCAGATCTTAAAGTAAAAATGAGTCCTATGAAAGGCCTTGGTTAAAATATTTCTTATGTGTCTCTCAGGTGTACAGATGTGAGGTAACATCATGGCAAATTTTTCAATGTTAAGTTGCTCTCACAGAGGAAGTGGGACATCCCTTCCTTAGAGCTACTCCAGAAACCAGAGAGAGGAACACAAATATTTCACTTTTTTTTCTGAAACTTTTTGATAAGGGCTTCAATTTTTGAAAATTTCAACCTATGCTCTACAAATTTTACCTTGGAAAAAGACTTCCCCCATCTTTTTCTCTGTAGGTTGCTCCCATCCCTCACTGGTTGTCTTGCTTTCTTTATAGCCCTTACTTTTCAAGGGACAACTTTAGAAGATTTTTCCCCTGTCCAGGGTCTGTTGCAATGTCTCCAGCTCCCTCGTTCCTGGGGAACTAAGCTGGGAAAGCCCAGGGAGGGACAAGCTTGGATACCCAAGCAGGAACAAGTACCTACCAACAAAGGTGGGAAAGACAGGGAGAGAAATCACTTGGGAGTGCCTTAGGAAGATATCATTGCACAATAATGAGCTTTATCCCAATTATCTTTGTAATTATATGCTTGAGGTCAGCTCAAGTTAATTGAGTATGTGAATAAAACTTTTGCCACATTTTTAATAGTATTTGCATCTGTGACTGGGGAAACTGTGAAACATGGAAAGAGTTGAATTGGTAGTTGGTTACAATTAAAATTTAAGTTTGATTTAGCTTTTTGCAAAATTCAGCCTGAATTTTGAACTGTCTCATGGAGGTAGAGCATCAGTGTTTAAGTTCTAATGTTTTGGTATTCACGACAACAAGTGTGGCACAATGTATTTTCTTGTAAATATTTAAATTTGCTATTTCCTGCACTGTTTAGTCAGATAAATTACACAGTTGCATAAGCAAAATTACTTAAGTTGACCCAAGTAAATAATCAATAAGTTCCAAGGTAGTATATTTTAAAGGACATGCATCACCTGTTACTGATCATTGTCAGTGCAGTTATTTTCTGAAATAACCTGAAGCCAGTCATATTCCAATGTCAAGAATTTCTTAATCTGCTCCTAGAATACTGGTAGATGCATTTTTTCAGTGATGAAAAGTTTTGAAGTATTTTATTATTAACCAGACAGACTTAGTCTAATTAAGGTTGAATGACTACCTCATTTCAAACTACAGGCTAGAATTTATATGTATTATATTCTGTTTTATGCATTATCATTGTCAACACAGCACATTCATATCTAAGAGACTTCTATACTAATTTTATATCATGTTCCTTACAGAGACTTTGAATTTTAGGTTATATCAGTAGCCCAGTATCAAATTTCACTAATATGCAATTATATTTACATAATAAACAAACTATTAATATACATTGAAAAGTGACAATAATCTGTTCTTATCCTTGTCGAGTTACTTGTGGTTAATGAGACCTAAATTAATGAACAAATAGAGCTCTCGCCAGCATAGTTCCGAGTAATTCCATTGAGAATAAATTTGCATGATGACAGGCACTGATGTGAAACTGTAGAAAATAAGGATGAACATTCATTCAGCAGAAATAATTTGCATGCAACTGTACTGGGAAAACACAGGGGATTTTTTTTTTCTTATGACAGAACAGGCTTCTCATAAGGACAAATATAAAATATTAGCAAAATGTTATACATTTCCTGGAAAACTTACAATCTTGTCCAGCTTGATATCAACAAATTTATTATATAAATAGTAGACTAGATGTGGCAAATTAGCAGCATGTAGTCTGCTATCTAATACTGAACTAATACATTTTATTCTGGTCAATTAATTCACAATTCCGCTGACAAAACCAATAAAATTATCTGTCCTGTTGCTAAATTATTATCACAAATTTTCTGAGCACTTTTTATTTGTTTTTCCAGTTGTTGATCAGCCAAAGGGAAAGCAAGGATTTCTCTCACCTATTGAAAAGCTCTCTATGAATCATTTATTTAAAAGAAAAAGTTATGCAGGTTAAAGCCCCCATGCCACAATTTTATGTAAGGTAAGAGAAAGATTCCGAGGGGCTCTGTACTTTTACATACAGCTCATTGCTGAGAAAAAATATTTAGGAGAGTGAGGAAAAGTGAAATTATGTGGAATTCAGAGGTTTTGTGCTGCCTGTTCTCAAAGCATCACTACTTCATATAGTGACATAAATTGTCTGTCTGATATATGATTATTCTGTGCACCATAGTAATGCTGAGCCAGCTTGGTCTCAGTAAATCTTGAACTTCTTTTTGCTATGCTTCAATGAAAGGAGTGGAATGCTGCAATTATATGATCATTTCTGGACATTATTGTTGCAACAGTCATGATATTACTGATGGATCCAAGTGTCTAAGCATTCTAGAAACCATGATTTCTTTTGTTTATGGCTAGTAAATACTTAACTGCTGACTTCTTTTCCTTGAGGGCAGAAGTTTGCATATGTGTGTGTCTGTATAATTTAATAATTGCTATTAGTTTTGACTGCCCATTCCCTGATATACAGCTACATTTCCTTACCCCAGGCTCAGAGGAACTCCTTAGAACCTCAGGAAAAAGATTTTCAGACGTACATTTTTATGTGACTATGATGTTTGAGACTGCAGGCAAGATGGTTTTTTCCATTTTCTAAATGTAGTCTCTGAAGTGTAAGCTGAGATGCCCAAAGGTTTGTGAGACATTCATGTGTTGTTAATAACTTTGATGAAGGACCTACAAGTGACTCATGATCTGCAGTGGCAGCCATAGGGCAGAGAGGGTACCCTAGGGAATCTCAGAACTAGAAAACCCTCTCTTGGTAATGATATCTAAACTCAAATTCAGTCACTGAGTTTAGTTGATACAGTGGCATCCATAAAGCCATTTGAAGTACTCTTCAGTAAAAACAAATTCAGTGAACTGATGTTTAATTAACTAAAGTAGGTTTCCATAGCTATATCAATTTCATAAATTTCTATTGCCTATAAGTAAAATCTAGACTATAATGACACTGTAAAGTCTATAAAGTAGGCATAAATATTTAAGTACCTTGATCTGTAAGCTGAACCTTGTATGACAGTCTCCACAAATGTTTGAGTGTCTTATGCCTCCTTTGTCTTGTCTGGAAGCCCTAGGTAAACTTGCTGGATCCCCAGAGACATCTTATAAAGTCAATGGCTGTCTCTGTAGGTGAATGAATTCGACCTTGAATGTCTTAAATTAGGTGAGGTACATCTCGTCCAGACCATCTAAAATCTATCAGAATTATTTTCTTGGGACTTATTTTCATACCTTGGTGTTAATGAGGAGACAGATGTATTTTAATACATTTTATACAATAAAATCAAGTGGTATGTAACCAAAACGAAAAAAAAAAGGCAGACTAAGACTACCCGGATGTGAAAAAACCCACTTAAACTATAGCTCTAATTTTGAATTAATCTTTTAGAGGATGCTTTTCCAAATAGAAGTAACTGACATAATTGAGATATGAATAAATCAATGATAGGTGCTTAGCACCTAGCTTTATGTTCTAAATAAAGGCATTGTAAAGAGGCTGTTGCTCCTCATCATGTCCATCAAGATAGTTATTTTGATGTAAATTACAGAAAGAGAAAATGAATGCAGTTTCTATTTTAAAGCAAAACCTTATGGCTTTTATATGCTAGGGATACATTTGATCTATTTCAAATTCAGAATTCATTTTTATGTTGATTATGTATATCCAATTATTAAAAAAAAAAAACACTTGAAAGAATTGTACTGCTCAGATAGTTTCTTGTTAGTTAAAAAGTACTTCACAAGCAAGACTTTGCTCTAGTCTGCAACTAGCTCCAACTATGACAAGAATGGTGATGAACTGCTGACATGCAAGAGTAAAACCAAATCCAGAATACAGGTCTCTGCACCAAGTTCCACACAATGTGGCATAGATATATAGGCTTAATTCTATTTTTAGTCAGATTAAGCATAAATTTAGGCACTTAGTTGCTTAAATCTCCTCAAGTGCTCTGCAGAAAGGGAATTCCCCCAGAGAAATTTTAAGAAAGGTCTTCACTGGGTGTGTAAGGACACCTAGACATGATAACCCCAATACAGGTTCCAGATTTGCTTCCAGTAGTCCACATAAAATGCAGTATATAACACTTTATTTATTACTATTTGCAGTAAATTTTGCCCTAATGATCACTGCAAAGAGATGAAGAGCAGGTATGCAGGTATGCATTTCTCTCCTCTGTGCCCCTTGCAGATTTAGATGAGAAAGGTCTAATGACCCAAGACAAAAAGATGGAGGAAAGATTCTTTGAATAACTTTACTCCATTAAACAGACAGATGAAGCTCTTGAAAATTTGGCTGTGAACAGAGGCAATTAAAGACATCATGATCCACACTGAAACATAGAATGAAGTGATGCTAGAAAAGTCAGAGACATTTCATAACTCAGTCTTCTGATGAAAGCGCATGTAACATATGCATGTTTAGAGACTTACATTTCCAGTGACATCTGCTCTGTTTAGCACTCCTGTCTCCATGCATGGACCACAGATGGATTGGCACAAAACTAAGCATGACCTGCCCATAGACGATTTATTTTTGATATATTATTATGACATGTAGAGAAGGTACACACATATTTGTGGAAAACATCAATTGCCAGGAAAAAAGGTGATTTTGCATGTCTCAGCTAGCTCTCTCCCTTTCAATCTGCAACAAGGAAGAAGACTACCATGGTTTTGGTAGATGTGGTGAAAGAAAAGGCAGTCAAACTCTTGGATTAGAACTTGTATGAACAGGACGCCTGGCTTTGGCACAGGCAGGGCTCCTGGTAGATTTTGACCGTGATGTCCATTAAACTTTAGGACTGTATCAGCAGAATGTTGTAACAGGTCTTGCACAGCAAAGTTGCAAGGAACAACATCATGGGATTATCGAAGTCTGAAGAGACATATGGAAAACAGTCTTGTCCCTTTTTTCCCTGTTACACATATTAACAAGCTGGGATTTATACATTTTGTGTGCAGCAGCCAACCCTTGTGCTACCCAACATAAGGCTCAAATCATTAGTATGTTTTCAGTGATCATATGCTTTCATGATAATTGATGAATGAAATACTTCTACAGGAACATTTTTCTATACTAGTACATCCTGTGGACCAGAACCCTGTTTTCTAGACTTTTAAACCCTGATGAAAAAGCACAGTTCATGGTGATAATGTTTTACCTCACCTATCTTCAAAATTGTTGTGAATGATCCCTGGTGTGTGCAAAATCTACTGCTGTTCCTATGAATTATTGTGAATTAGCATGTAACACTAACAAGCAGGGTCCCTGGCAACTCAGTGCCCTGGTCCTTAAGCTACCTTCAAATTTGATGGAATGTGAAAAAAAAAATAGAAAATGTGAAATACCTGTATTTTCAGAAATTCCTCCAAAAGCATTTTGACACAAATTCCTTTCTCCTGAAATGTCAAATCTCACATTTCCAGGGGATGTCTTGGGCTTTGCCCATTAGAGAGAAGCGTCATCTTGAAAATGTCAGGTATCTCAAGGGAAATGCTCTTGATCAGAATAACTGTTAATAACTAATTCATGGCAGGACCTGGCTTATGGACAGAGTTTTTAAACAATCATTTTATACATCTTATTGATTCCTCCACTTTACTTACAAATGACTGCAATTTGCTTTTTTACCTGTAAAATTTTGCATGTAAAATGTTTTCCTTCATCAAAATACAATTGGGAGTTAAGAGGAAGAAATCAAACCTTGTTTTATTAATTTTTTTTAAACAAGAAAAATCTCACAGAAGGTATTTTAAGTTAATTCACCCCATTGTTTGCAAAGTTTTTTGACAAATAGAGTCTTTTGACTAATTACATTTATTGACCACAGTTTTTAATTAACAAAGGAGTTAAACAGAATTTTTGAGTGTTCTCCCTTCAGAAAGGTAATTTTTTCTTCCTGTCCTCTTTTTCTTTATCTCTGTCTCTCTCTCTGGAATATGTGAATACATACCACATCATTGCTGGTTGTATGCCAAACACAGATGCTTGGGGCTGTGGCTGCCTGATTCTTTGTTCCAGCATGACTTCACTGGCTCTGTGCAGTTAGTGGGATGTACTAATTCTTAGGCATACCTATTTGCATTGAGTATTTGCATTACTCAGCATTTTCCAAGCCATTTCATTGGAAATAGTAAATATTAAACAGTGCTCTTGGAATTTGTCCAATAAATTTCCAGTGAGATACTTCGAGTGCTTTTTAACACTGTTGGTGTCACATGTAGAACACAGAGAGTATAGTATTTGACATTTTAAAATACATTATTGTCTAAGGATAACATATATTTATATATGTGTGTGTATGTATCATCAACAAGCTACAAGTAATAGTCAGAGTTTTTTTAAAGGATATGGTAGGTTATTAATTTCCAAGTTGTTTGCTTTTTTTCCACTCCTTTCCTATAAAAAATTCACTACATTTTTTCTCAATAATTTAATGATATTCATATTTCAGACATATCAGTCAACTCCAGTATATAAATAAACATAAAAAAAATTTATGAAGACAAAACCACATTTGGTACTTGATAGGAAAATATCTTGGCACAGACACAGCTTGGTAACTTCCTGGAGGACAGACTACAAGTATAGTGCAATGTGAAACCTGACACAGGTTGTGTTACCAGGTGCTTCCATGAACAAGATAAAGTGTTACTCCACCAGTAACTAAACCTCCAGGCAACTTCTCCACCTGCCATACAAGACCCATCAGGCTGGGTGTTTTGCTCACATATGTGTTAACAGTCTTTTCAAAACTACTCTACATACTTAATACATTGACATGGAAGATAGTCTGTCAGTGTACCTCAAATATCTGAAAACTTTGTCCTAAAAACCAAAGATGTATTTTAGAGATATATGGTAATTATGAATCTGTTCTAAAACTTGTAGACTATCACTTTTCTTCCAGAAAAGAACAGCATTACTATTTGTATCTGATGACATTCACCCTGTGTTCCAGCCAAAATCATCATAATTCAGGGGACTAAACAAATACTTCTTCAAAACATCTCACTGTATTATAATGTCTGCCAAGGCACATATAGCATGAAGAAATTCACGCCCTTTCCTTAACAGTCATGATACACAGTTCCAAGGGTAAATCATGGCTCCTGAATTGCATTTTATACAGTAGTCTGGTTTCTGTTGCCATATTTTAGCATTTTGCTTCGGTTTCGTAGAATAAAATATAATTATTTTTTTTAACAAAAGATAGCACTTTATTTTTGCTAACATAATTAGCATTAGATTTTGGCTGCCTTACTTACCAGCAACACAGACCTTGGAGTTCAACATTTTCTTTGCCTACTGTATTATAAATATTTTCCATCCATTTAACCCTGGGTCTGGAGGCTGGTGGTACCCTTGAATTTACTCCAAATAGAGTCAGGATTCTTGCATTAATCTATGTAGTTTTACAAAATTTTACTTCTGTCAGAGTGCAATTTCTCCATAAAAAATACCTTGTTCTGGTTCTCTCTCTAGCTATTCTGATGTGGATGAAGTCATTCCCAATTCCTGTTTTTGCACGAGCAAATGCTTACACGTAGGCATAATCCATGTTCTATTACCTCATCACAATGCCATCTGACCATCTCACATTCACTAATGAACTCTATCAACACAATAGTTCTGTTTCTAAAGATGAGACATTGACATACAATGGAAGATTAGTCCAAGGTCGTATTGGGAGTGTCTGCATTGCATACTGCAGGACAGAATGGAAGCACTCAGGGTTGTCCTATCACTCTCAGCAGCATAAATGTTCAGCATCTTTTGCTTCTGGCCCTATCTATATTGTTTTACAGAGGTACTTTGGCTGTCATAAGGCTTTTCTGCAAATTGATGAGTTATTCAGAAATAGCTTCTGCAGAAAAACTATTCCTTAATAAATCTTTTTGGACTCAATTCTGGAGCAAAAGAAGCTAATTTACATCAAAACCTGCTAAAATTTGCTATTAAATACAGTTCATTTTGCAAGTGCATTTTAATTTTATTTATTTTAGTTAATTCTTGAGAAGAATGTATAAAGGCAACCAAGAAAATGATTTCAACAAAGGGAAAAAACATCTGAAAATATCAAAAGTCTGAAGTCTCACCTCCTTTTAAATCATATTTACGGTGCATGCTTTAAAGGTGTGCACCCCATTACTGCACGAAATAATTATGATGTAGGGTCTGAACACTGGTAAATGCTAACAGCCTGGGGCTATACATAACTCTGCTTATACTAGAACTGCAAATTTCTGGGTAGAAATAATAATATGTTAATGGGAGCTTCAGGACACACAGAATCAAAGTCTTGAGAAAAGTGAAAATCTAGTTTTACACGACAGGAAAATTTATGGAACAAATATGAATACTCACTGGAGGCTGAGATGATCAGGTGTTTTCTTCCTGCCTTTTGATGTTTTGGACAGGGAGGTTTACTCTTTTCTGAATTTTTGCGACTTTCTATGTGCCTTAGATGTTTCTTCCAAATCTGATTAAAGACACATCCATTAAATCACAGAAATTTTTCAGAAGACAATATCTGGAATTCTATTGCAGAAGAGAGCGCATTCCTCTATGAATTTGATTCTGTGTGTTAACTGGAACTTACAGATGTCCTTTAACACATCACTTTGAACACAAATTGCAGAACCAATGACTAATTTCCAAAGTCAAATTTCAAAATTTTCAGAATTTAAAATTTTTGTGTTTACTGTTATGCTCTAGAAAGATATTTCTAAACACTTGAAGGGTTGTACTTCAAATGGAAGAAGTGAGCTGGAATAATTACCTTCTTTCCCTTGTTATTCACTTGCCTGTTTTTTCTTCCTATTATTTTCCACTGCAAAAGCATGTACTTCTTCCAATCAATAGTCTTCATAATTTTAAATTCTCATGAAAATTCAGATGAGAAAGAGAGTTGCTTCTGAAGAACTTATTTGGTACCTTGTGTTGGGCCAAAAGGTTGGTGCCTTGTGTTGAGACAAAAGCTCATGTAAATTTTGGTATTCACTCTCTTCACCTGTCTTCTAAGTCATGTAGGAAGCATATATGGCTAGATCCTCATCAGGAGCAGTGTCATGTGGGAAAGGTGAAGAAAAGAAGTTGGAAGACGTGGCTCGCTCAGTGCAGGCCATTGTGTGATATTTGCATAGTCTGAAATATTTAGCACTTTTTGTAATATTTTGACAAAAAAGGACCCTCTTCTCTGCTGTTATTTTCATGAAGATTCCATGTGCATGGTTTGCATATAATTGGTGCGCAGTCGAAATAAACCAGCTGCTGTAAATTGCACAGCTCCACTGATTTCAGGATATACAATCTGTGGATCATTCCATGATATCTACGGTCTACATCTACAGCTCTACAGTTGTGAGTTTGAAATCAGGACAGATATTGAAGTTCTGTACAATTTTTGCATGAAAGGATTGATAACACTTTTCCTTCTCCACATTGAACCCTGTTGCTAAATAAACCCATTAAGGTGACTAAAGGAAAAAAAACAAAACAGCGTCACCTTGTAATCAAGTTGTTTATCTTCTATCTGCTTCAGTGGAAAGAAATGTGTACATTAGCTGTGTATGAATTTATGCATATTATATAAATATACACACATTAAAGGCAGCATCTCCTTTCCTCATTAACACTTATATGTTTTGGCAGGCACTACAAAACAAACAGGTGGTCTGTTATGAACTGATAGTGTTGTTAAAATCTGAAGAGCTGAGGGAATTCAGATTGAATTTGCATTCAGCCAAACTTAGCATAATTGTTATTGGCACTTATTGCAATGAAACCTGTCAGGGGTGGAAAGAGAGATTTGTCACTGTGTCTGGCCAAATGCAGGAGGGAAGAGAACAGAAATGTTTCTAACACAGCTGTATTTCAAGTTCTTCCCAGTGGAAAGCCACTCTTCTTATTCTTCATGTTTGTTTGTAAGGAATTCTTAGGTTATAAATTGTATCAGAACCTAGCCAGTTATATTACAACAATGTACAGACATCTGCTGGAATACTACAACTACCAGTCACTACGTATTTTATCTGGATGCTCTCTCTAGTTCTGTTTCCTCCTAATAATAAATCCCAAGGAAAGAGGTGTTCCCTGAATGTGATTACTAGAATGGTTCTGTGCATAGGGAGAAAATTCCTTCCTGATTCCACTAGTTCAAGATGTACCCCAAAACATCTAGATAAGTAGTATCTGTAACAGTCCCACTTCAACCACTATTTTTCTGTTTCTCCTTATGATGTGGGGTTTTTTTCTGAATAAGTGTTGAAACTTTGGAGAGGAAATACTAGTCTTCATGGTAACTTATCTCAGACTTCGTGTGTTAATTATATTGTGAGTAAAATACCTTCTCAAGACTCTGTAGTGCAGAGTGTGCCAGCTACTAACATCACAGGCAGCAGTGTATTACAGACAGTATGTGCACAGCCTCATTCATGCCAGTGGAAATGAGGGGACAGAATGGAGTCAGTGCTTGGAAAAGATTGATTTACATCTTCTCAACATGAGAAATAATGTATCTCAACCAATATCCTCAGAAGAACAAAAAATCTGAGAATATTTTAGACTGGATGTCTTTAGTAGTGGTCAGGCCTCAGGATTGAAACTGAGACCTATATTTAATTTTCCTAGAAATGACCATTACAACACTCTTGATAACTGACCTGTGGGGGAATTTTGAATGTATTCCTTCATATGTCATACTACCACAGATTCATCCACAAAGAGTACATTTTTTTACCCTTTCCATAAATTAACATGTTCTTATTCACAGAATATCAGGATCATGGTGGGAGCCTGACTTTCCTTTCTATACACTGCAGAGATTTGTCAAGAAATTAGGAGCCGCATATTTTAACTTTGGGCAGAATACTGACATTTTTCAACATATGTTTATGTCTAGCATATCCAGTGTTATTCTGCAAAACAACATGATGAGTGCTAAATTGCCAAGAACTCCTCTTTTAACTGCATATGTACACATGAAACTCTCACATTCATATGAGTGAAGAACTTCACTCAAGTCAGCCCTTTAGGAAACCAAGACCTGCATCTTCTTAATTCATTGTTTCAGTTAAAATTTCATTTAGCCATACACCACCAAAGCAAGGTGTTTCAATCTTCATGCATATGATCATTCATTCACAGGGACAGCAATAAAAATAAAATAAATCTTCTTAAACAGAGTCATAAATACTGTTACATAGATGATTTTACACTTAATCTTATCCATTTACTAGAATACTAATTTATTTGTAAAGTGGAAATATACATTATAAATTTTAAAAAAGGAATTTTGCAGATACTGATCTATTAAACATTTCATTTCACTGAATCTGTTTTTTATTATCTTTCTTTTTTATTCTTTCCTTAAGAAGAAGAAAAAAAATCAAAATACAACGTGGTTGGTTGGTGTCTGACTTTTAAAAGAAATGAGAAATATAGAGCTGGTAAGACCAGTAGTACAAAATGCTGAGAAAAAAAATGATGTATTTTGTTAACAGAAAGCCTATGTTTGGAGATGCTTGAAAGTGGCAACCTTTCAAGGGAGAAAAACAAACTAGAAAACCTCCGAAGTTTACATAACAGGTTACATTTGTTGCTTTCTGGTTTGGCTAGCCTCTCTTGTAGGTAATGATACAAGTGAATCTGGTGACTAATGGGTTTTTTTAGGTGCCAGCCAGCCAAGAGCTTCCCAGATTTTGGTCCTGTCCATCTCCTCCTATAAGACACATAAAAGATGGGGGAGAAGTAAAGAAGAAGAGAAAAAGGTTAAATGATGAGAGTTTTAGTTTGTAGGGGATTGCAATTAACCGTCTATCCTCTTAGGAGTTAAAGCACAAATACTGTACCTGCTGAAGGGCCTTTGACATTTCACTGATAATTGTGTGAGCAAAGAACCGTTCCACCACAACAGTAGGCAATAGCCTAGTCCAAGAGTCCTTGCAGAGGTGCTCTGCTCTTTGTAACACAGTTCAGAAACACAGTGCTGTCCCTGTTGCTCTGAAACCCACTGGAGACAGAAAAGTTAGTGTTCACAAATACACTGGCTGGTTTATGAAATACTCTATGCAAGTGTAAACAGTAATTTTGTTCTAACTTGGGGAATGTGCACAAGGTAGCAATCTCTGGCACAGCCTTATGCAATGAAATCTGAGGAAACGTGAAAAGGAAAAGTTCTTCATGTAAAAAATACGTGTATATAATTCCAAGGCATGATCATCAGCAAGGGCACTCTCGGGCCTCAGCTGAACTACAGGGTAGCACGTCCTGTTTTTATCAAAAAGGAACCATATATTCCTAGGGGTCAAATGCCCATTTGTTAACCAAATGCCAGTTACGTAGAAACACTTGGGGGAAAGAAATTCTGATGAACTGGAAAGAAACTGGAAAATATGTATCAGTGTATTGAACCCCCAGTGAATTAACTAGCTAGAAGATGGATTCTGGATGGCATGTTTTTTTCTCAAAGTTTACCTAAAACTCAGTATGAGCCTCCAAACCTGGCTATCTAATCACTGAGGTTACCTGCCTTAGCTTTGTATTTGAGGTCAGGGATGTGCACTTAAAATGAACCTCTTAATCACCTGCACCATATTTTTGCTCACATTGTGAAAGACTCCTAATGAACATGATATGGATTCTTTCAGATGAAACTAAATTATACGTAAAACCTTAGGAGCATACCCATCACATTGCTGCCACTAATGGGCATTTAGCAGCCAGGGACAGGCCACAGCCAAGCCAAAGTAAACCCCTGAAACATGTTTAACATAGTTGTGACTGCTTCAGCTACAGCTTTTCCCCATACAGATCCACTGCACTGCACGAGTTGCAAATGTTGGCATAGGCTGAGTGAACTTCTCCTTTGTCAGAACAAGTGTGGTGGTAAAGGGCTGCCTTTCATTCCTAATTCAAGGAAAAAAAAAAATGATAAATTTAAAAATGGGTGAATATTAAGCGCAGATTTCCCTGCACCTTAAGATAAGAGACATCTTTGTAGCTGGAGGATTAAGACACTCACTTCACCATAGGTTAAGTTTAAGCAGCTGTGTTAGTGTCCTGAATTTTATGGTTCCCACTTTTAAGTAACCAATTGACCACAGACATGACAGTAGCTACTTGAGTCAGCATTAGGAATGCCACAAAATGCTGTGCACTTAAAACCTGATATTTTAGCTAGCAGTTAGTACCTCTTAATAGCAACAGATGAACAAGGTGCACTTTATTATGTTCAGATGGCACTCAAAGTTTTTTTCTAAGAGAATGAGACAGATCTTGGGACTTCATTTAAAGTACTCAAAGAAATGAGCTGGCATGACTTGTGCTACCTTGTGTTTGCCAGAGGCTAAGAGTGTACATGTAAACAGTGACTATAAGTCAGCTGATACTCTTGTTACCTTGTTTACTTGCTTGTCTGTCTGCATGTTTGCAGAGGTATTCAAATTAGACAACTTGTGGTTGCAATGTTTTGCTGCCCAGTATCAGTGGTTGCTTTGTTGCAGGAGTCATTAGTAAAAAATGGCAGTTGAGACAAGAATCAAAAAAGCTAAAGACTAACACAAGCCCTTGCAATTGCTACTGGATAAATACACAGAAGCTAACTGCATTTTAAGTATATGGAGCAGTAAGTCTGGTTAGAACTCAAAGCCATCATCCCATAAACACTCAGGGTTGAAGCAGGTAAATTTGATGTACAATAGTCCATGAAATAATCACCCAATTGACCTTTCCATAGAGAGAGGGTAATTTAAAACCAAGATAATTTTTCTCCACTTCAATTAAGAAGTTGAAGTAGGAAAATCAGGTGAAAGACAAAATGGGTTTGTCTTGTTTGTCTTGTTTTCTCATGCCTCCTGAGGACCAGAGCATGTACTTGATAGACAGTATAGAGGTTCACATTCAATGAAGTTGAACCAGAAGGGCAAGTTGGGACAAAAATCCTATTCTGGCCTGAAAACCCTCTCCAAGCTGGTATCTTCTAACTCGCTGACACCGTTGTGCTGGTGCCATCTCATCTGGATTTGAAGAATCTGAGCACTGCTACCCTAAACACTTCTCCTTTCCTAAGTCAGCCACATGACAAGTAAAAACCCTGGAAACCAGATATATCCGTAGCATAAGCTACAAGTGGGACACTGATAAAAGTGAACAACAGCTAGGAAATTGCAGCTTCTCTTCCTGCTCTTAGTAATTATTCTAGAACATGTACAGGCACCCCACAGAGCATTGCTGTCACATTAGGTCACCTATTGCTCTGACAAAGATGATTTAGGGGTGATTCCAGACAGATAGAGGAAGGTTGATTTAGAGGTCAGACTGCGCTGTCAGAAAGAGAGGCCAGAATTGAAATTTGAAGGGCTGAATGTATGTTCAGGAATGCCATGATTCTCTGCCTTTATTGTTTTGTAGACTTACTTGTTGAAATTTGTCATACAGAGACCAGAAGGTGAGCATCATATCAAATGATTGCAGAATCTTCCTTCATAGTGTGATGGATTTTTGCTCATTTTGTATGCTGAATTTAAGAATCCACAAAAGCCCTGACTTTTCTTCTTTGTTTTCTTTTGTTGTGTGTTTTTGAAGTCAGATACTCAAAATCAACATCAGTTATATAAAGATATATACAGACGCAAAAGAAAAAAGAAAAAAAAAAAAAGAGAAAAGAACTAGGCAGTGGAGTCTGGAATGTCTTCAACTAAGCCATAAACTTACATTGTTAAGGAGAGCCAAACCACAGTCAGTGCTGATTTAAAGGAACTCTTGTACTTAGTGATCATCTTCATGAAGCAGAATGCATGGAAAACAAACATTAGGGTTTATAAACAGAAAGTAAATAAATGGTGCCCAGTGTTGGTCAGCACCATTTCATTTATAGACTGCTCCTCTCAAACCATCTGCCATTAGAACAAAAAAGCACAGAAGTACTTTGAAATTTTAACTTTTATTACAGAGTATGAAAATATCCCAGACAAGCTCAATTAAACTCCCTTGTCTCTGTGTGTGCATACACATGTGCTTTCTTGTTGACCTGTATTTATATAGACATGAGCTTCATACAGACATTGGACTCCTCTTTTACACCAGCTATTTTGAGACTTAGAAAAAACCAAACAACACTTTGCAGACATCAATATTCTGATACTTACACAGAAGGTCATAATGAACCTCCAGTCA
Organism: Cettia cetti; assembly: GCA_013401135.1. Lineage (NCBI taxonomy): Eukaryota > Metazoa > Chordata > Aves > Passeriformes > Sylviidae > Cettia > Cettia cetti. Next base: position 46,284 of record VZUI01087957.1, on the reverse strand, counting down.
TCTAAAGAGCACTGGAATTTAGCCAGGTGCATAGGAATATGCCTGACCTTAGTAATCCACTTTTGCTCTTGTAGGTTCTCTTTAGTTCTGAGAGAAATTCCCCAAAGAATTGGCTACAAAACAATGAAAATAGCAATCACATTGGGTCACTGTGATCCTGGTAGGAGCAGGCATTTGGAAGTTGTCATTGAGTAGAGATAATATTTCTCACTGATTCTATATATTTTCCTATATAAACTAGAATGTGGTGCAATTTATTATCAATCCAGCAAAAATGTATAATATTTCAAAGCTCTTAGATTTCTAGTGAACAATATAAGGAAAAAATGTAAAAGTATTAAAGATACGACCAGGAAATGTATACTCCAAACCTATTTGAATTTATTGGAGCCTTCTGCAGCAGACTTTCAATTAGAAAGGCTAACAGAAATGTCCATTGACTTCAGAATAAAGTTAGTCAAGCTTCTATACCTAGTAGATTTATTCAAGCTATGAATTCTGGAAGAATTTTTAAAATATGTTTTTAAAATTACCCTTATAATTTTAAGTTAATAATTTGTGAATAATTAAAATGTGTTTTATTCCTTATATAATATCTGTATCCAGTTCAAACATTTAGAAGCAAGAACTATTATGTCAATAATAATAAGACATCAGGGTGGTAAAATGCTGTCCTAGGGAGGATTCTTTTTTAGAAAAAAAAGACTGAGCTGGTGGTCCTCAACGCTTAATGGTGTGGGTTGTTCTGAATTTTCTGTTTGCAGCTACACAGCTGCTTGGTTCCCTGCAAAGAATGGGCTGGGGAAGCCAATGGATCTCACCTGAGTTTTCTTCCTGACCATGATCCCAAATATCTACAGAAAACTGAAGCATGCAGAAGGATGGAACATACCCATATTTTAGTCCTACAAGATACTGTGACTTCACAGGGGTTGTTACAGAGTTCTGGGCATCTGCATGAGCTGCACAGTCAGGCCGGGTTTAGGAAAGGCCAGTCTTTCAAGTTATGGATGTTTGGGGAGTTGAAATTTCCTTTTTATGATGGCAGTCACTTCATTCTGTAACAGAAACTCAAGTGCTGTTGTCTCACAGAACCTGAGGCATGGAGTAATTCCACTGATGTGGGGCTTGTGCCTAGATAAAGAACATCTGCTAGATTCACCTGAAAATGTAATCATTCTGAATTTGTATTACTCTATCCACTGCTGAGGTAGAACTTGATAAAAAAAAATAAAAAAACCCAAAACACACAGAATTCTGCCCTAATTTGTGCATCTAGTGAGGTCCAGTCTTTGTCTGGTAGGTAGAAAACCACAGGAATATTTGACTGTATATTTGTGATAGTTAGTTGCAGCCTATTAGGGAGATGTTGAAGGTTGCTGACTTGCTGGAACAGGTGAGAGCAAGCACCACCCTGCATAGAAGAGATATAACAGCAGCCATAGGGAGAGGAGGGAAGAGGAAGTCAGTACCTGGAACGGATACTGTGGGAAAAAGCCTGTTGATGCATCTTTCAATACAGTCACTGTGTTATGAATTTTTCTTCTTCCTGGTAAAGACAAATTCCAAACACCATGACTTATCTAACTACAATGAGTGTCACAGTGGACATTCACCCTATTTTTTTAGTATGAACATATCCAGCTGGGAGTGAAGGAAGAAATAAAAGCCTAAAAGAAAAAAAAAAAAAAAAAAAAAAAAAAAAAAAAAAAAAAAAAAAGAAAAGAAAATACTGTGTTTGTAGTATTTCTACCATAGATTCAATCTAGAAAATGCTGCAAGATTAATAGAAAATATTGTTTGCATGAGGTCTTTAACATAATCTCCATGATTTTGAATTCTGATTCATTTGAATAGTGTTCCAAATCAGGTCTACAAACCTAGCCAAATATCTCTGTAACTATAAATCGGTCAGAGCGCTTCACCTGGCCCTTAAACATTGATTGCTTGAAGTCAGTAATTGTGTGTTACATGAAAGAAAAAATTGGATAATAGCCAAAATGGTGAGTGGTTGTATTCCTGTCCAGTAATTAGAAGCAGCCTAGTAAGATGTGGATTTTTCTGCAAAACCTGACACCAGCTCAGAACTGAAATTTGTTCCTGGAGTTCTGAAAACATTCTCCTTCAAATCAGGTTTTCCTTCTTCCTTAGAAACTTTACCCCTTGTCCTGTCACCACTAAAAATATCTGAGAAAAAATGGATTAACATATTTCTTCCTGTGATATTGTTCTAGAGCAACAATATGAAGTCTTAATAAGCAATCATTCTTATTCTGGTCATTGCCTGGAGTTGGTCAGAAGTCATTGAAAGAGGAGTTCAAGCTACTGGACTGTGAAATAGCTTAGTGAAAGGAATGTAAGCATTTAATGGCTGGTTCAATAAATACCTCCTAGGGTGGGAAAGAAAATCAAATGAAGATCCATTAATCTGTCCCAGGGCTAAAGATAGCATCATCCCAAATTCTAAATTACTTCTGGCAAGCCATCAGTACAAGAATCCAATCTGTGTAGAAACTTCTAGATAAGCCGGGGACTTCCAAAAGGCATTTGGCCCCCCAAAATACATCCATTATACATCTGGTGTAACAGGAGCATTGAATTACAGATAGTCCAAACCAAATGATACAGAAAATCTCGTAACTTTTTCACTGGTTTTTTTTGGTGAGTTTTCAGCTAAAACCCAGAGTTCTGTCTTAGGGCACACAGATTTTTATTGCTGTACAAATATACTATGCAGTACCTAGGTGTGGTCTATTCTTAAACCCATTATAGTTATTTTACTCTACCATAAATAGTAACAGATACAAGTGTTTACAAATGAGACTTTGTTCCCATATCCCTGTCTGTGCCTTGCCAGCTTCCTGGAGGGAAACTCAGTGATGCAGAACTTTATTCACTGGAAACTTTATGTGTTTATTTGCAAACGAAACCTTTGCATGTGATCTGAAGCCTATGATTTGCCTACTGTATGTTGTCATCCCAACTGTGTTTGTTAACACCAGACTGAACAAATTGGAGGGAGTACAAATGTCAAAAGCTCAATTGCAGGTTGAAAACCTGGGTGTGGCATAAGAATTCACTATTGTTTATCAACAAAGTAACATATTATAGCATTCATTCTCTGTGCCTATACAGCAAATGAAAATGAAAAATAAAAAGTAGTGACTTATACACAGTGAAGTTGCAGTCATTATAGGGCTAATCATTGCTTTATTTTCCTCTGTAATAAAAGAAGCTTTTGAAATAGCTTTTCTGATTTATTTGAATGCATGTTTTCCCCTACTTAAAATTTATATGGTGAGCTCATTCCTTTTCAAGGAATTAAGATTTTCTTCTCTTTCATCCTGTGAAAAACTGGCAGCATCACATTGCCTGAAGTGTCTTATGGATAAAAGCATTAGTTTGCTAAGCCACTTTACCTGCCTGCTTCTTTCATTTAATTCTTATAAATGTCACACTTCCCTCAAAGTCCATGTTTAATCCAGATTATGCATTTTAGAAGTGCTGTTTTTCAGCAATCAAGAGCTCTTGCCATTCGATACTAACATGAACTCTCCTACCAAGCATTTCAGAAGATTCTTTCTTGCAAACAAACAGTAATGGAAAGGACTGTCAAAAACAGTCCTTACGTGGAAATAGCCAAGTAAAGGACACTGATCCCACTCTGGCATGGAGATCTTGTAGCTTAACTCTGATCAGCCTCACTCCTCTTGCTGGCATGGGCAGATCACTGGTGATCAAGGGTACATACCATTATCTTCACAGTACCTTAGTGTTCCTGGCAGCTGTATAACTGAAAGCCATTTGCTGCCCTGAAAACTTCCATCAGTCAAGTTGGTCTAACTCAGAGTGGATCAAGGAACTGATGACACCCCCACACGATGCAAGAAGCACACCTAACTATGATAACACCTAACAAGGGCTCCAGATTTCTCAGGTGAAGGACCTCATCAACTTGCCAACAGAAGACATTTACTACAGCTGGATTTCAGACAGGATCTGTGAAGCACCATGCTTGGAAGGAGTTTAACCCACAGATGGAAATATATCTGTGTCAGGGAACAGCCCAAAAACTTCTTCCCAGTTACTTAGCTGTTGTGAAAAACATTGTGCAGCCCATCACTGAACAAATAAAACCATATTGCTCCTGGGACCCTCTGCACAGAGCTTTATTTTGTCATAAAGATGAGGCAGCTACTTTAAAACAGCTCGAGTATCTCTCATCAGCTTATTCCTTCTGAGATAAACAGATTCCCAGGCTGCAGACACGGTGGAGGATCCATGCCACAGAGGGATTTCTGGAGTAAGCAGATAAAGTCATTTAGAACTCTGCAGTTAAAGAAAATTCCTCAAAATGATCTTTGAAGTCTGAAATGTGTCAGAAGCTTCTCCTCAGTTGCATATACATATATATATACTGTGATTTTGGAAACATCCTGTTTCTCTTACCATATTTAGGCCAAAAGTGGTATAGATAAACAAAATATCAGGAACTCACATAATCTGTGGACTTTGAATTTTCTTCCCTCAACAATCTTTTGCTGAAGCATCATATTGCAGTATAGAAAACTGTATCTAACCATTTAAAATACATTGTACCAGAGAAAATTGGAATGAACCTAAGAGAAGCATGTCTCCCCAAACCTCCTGGTCTGTAATATCCCATGTATCAGATCTAACCTAAGCAATCCTAACTAGAGGAATGCATTCGATAGATGGGTTCCACATCTTTTGTGAGGTTATTGTTACTAAACTCACAGGCTGCATTGCTTCAGTGGAGAATAGAGAGCATTGACTTCCTTCTTTTTTTATACAGTAAAGCAAAAGTTTTGACTTTATCTTTAGACACAGCTGAGTAGCAAGGATCATTTTGGAAGTCTTCAGAAAAAAAATAAGGATAAATACAAAGAGGAAAAAAATCTGGAAAAACAGGAACATATTATCATCTTCATTCTCCTCCTGCAGATAGCCAAAAGAAAAGGGACTCCAAAGGTGTCACCACAACAGCCCACCAGGAATAACAAGGAATTACAGGACAGCCATTTTGAACTTGAAATCCTGTTTTCACCATTCTGCCCTTGGAACTTTTAGCTTATTATCCTTATACAGACCTGGATCTACATCTCCAGTATTCTCTTCAACTTATTTCTACTAATATGCTTTTATATTATTCCCATTTCTTGCTCCTTGTTTCCTGATCACCCTTTCTCTCCCACCTTCCTTATTAAGTTTTCTACTGACAGGAGGATTCTTAGGCCTTGCAGCCTGGAAGAAGTTTCTGAGGGCTTGAAAAGATCCCCCTGCAATTATGCTAGTCAATGAAACTATAGAGGCACACATGTGGAGAAGTGCTAGATCCTCTTTTATCCTCTTAGCCAAGAAGTAATTTTGTATAGGTAAATCAGATCCTTTAGTAAATTATTGATATGCTACATTTCCAAATAAAGGTAAATTTCATCCTGTATATTCTGACAGATCCTTCTGTCAGGACCTACTTTTATCTAGAATTCTTATTTTAAAGCAATTATTGTTTAAAGCTGCAGAACTAATATACATTTCTTATTAAGTTATTATTCTTAGCATTTTCAAAATGAAAAACATATCTGCTATAAGTTCCGCTTCTGTACTTACCTACATTTCAGATTCAGATCAAATCAAAGGCAAGTCTAAGAATGGATTAAAAAACATCTACATGTGGTTTTTGTTTGGATGAAATATGTAAGAAATTCTCATGAAGTTTATGTTTGCTCCCCCTGCAAGAGCCACTAAGCAGAAAAACATTAGGGAGACAAATGAGTGCACAGTTTTTATTTTTTTGTTTACATATCTATTTATATTAAAGCTAGAGATATAATTAAATATTGCTATAAGCATTTGACAGGGCTGGATAAAGCTGTAGTCTGAAGAAAAAACTCCTGATTAATAGAGATCTAGCAAAGCAAGTAAGCGACTGATATCTTGTCAGCATTGGGCTACTGCAGCTGTCCAACAACAAAATTACAGTCTCCAAAGCATGCAGAGATTGTATCCAGAGAACATCAGTTTTGTTGTTATTATTATTTTTTCTTACTTGATACAGTACACATGAATGGCAAGTAAATGGTGCGCAGTAGTAAATAGATGCTGAGTTTAAGTTATTAATCAAGAATGTCTCCATGTTCCTTTGGGTAGGTTGTTGATCAGACTCCTTTTCCACACAAAGAAAGGTATGGCCATATAGCATATTGTGTGCTCATTCCTGTGCAACAGGGCTTCATGCAGTAGATACTGGAAATTACAATCTACTCTAATAGTTCCTTCTTTTCAATCATTAGATCTCTAATTAACTTACCTGAGGAAAGTCAGCACAGCCTAATTGGGACTTCTCAGTTTCTTTGCTGCTTTTAACTTTTATTTCATGTCATTAAGTTTCCTTGTTGAATCGCTTTTAGTAATACACCCTGTGAATAATGGTGATATGATCAGCCCATTGTGGATGGAATGTTTTTTTCAGAGAACTCTGATAATACCAAATGTCACATAGATTTGTCCTTTGGTCTGCTACAACACAAATGCCACCAAAAGGACCACACCTGCACAAGCAGAAAGGGAAAGCTATATCCTGAACTCTTATTGAGTTGACTGAAGTTGATTACAGACTTATGGTTTAAATATTGGTGAGGAAAGGATTACAAAGACCTAATTTTTTTTTGGTCCATGTCGAACAGTCCATTTTCTTTTAAGTCTGGATTTGACAGTTTTATCCCACAGGGGTGAAAGACATCAACAGCATAAAGGGAAACACAACCTTCCATTAGATTAAATGTTTATTATCTTATGTTCACTCTTGATGTAGCAAAGCCAATTCCACACAAGAAGGTGAATTTTTAACAAAAGTCAACATCTGTGTTACACAAAAAAAAGCAGGGAGGGAGTGTGTTACAAAAGACATTTTTTTGTAGAGAGATCAATTTTACACCCACCTGATGAAAAAGTAAATAAAATACTGTTGATGTATGAACTGAATATTACTAACATATTAAAAAATTATTTTAATTGGAAAATACACACTTCATGTGACTAAAAGCATGCTTTGCTGAGAGCGATTATTCAGCTGGAACTTAATATCTTTCCTACCTTTCTCTAATGTATCATATAGCAACATGGAAATCCCTCTCACTTATTATTCTCATTTCTTCCTTAATAAGACCATTTTCCATTGTAAACCTGACATTTGGAGCAGTGGATAGAGGAAATTAAAGAGTGAAAATAATTACAGGAGGAGGAAAGGCTACTGCACATCCTACTAAACATAGAGAAACTACTGAAAGACATCCTTGCAACAACACAGAGGCTAATGCATTTTGAAAATAGCCACCCAAATACTTCTCACTCTTTGACCCAGCTTAATTACTCTGAAAATGAGTACAGAACAAAAAGAAAAAAATTTGGTACTCAATTTTGAAAGGCATTAATGAAAACCTATCTTCTCCCTTCCAATTGAAGTTCCATTTCCTGCCAGATGAACCATGAAGTGGTAACAGCTTGGGGCAACATTTTTGATATGAGAGCTCTCCTAGAAACAAGGCTTTGAGAGAGAGTGAGAACCAGAGACACCCAAAAAAGAGGAGTATACAATGAGATTGATATAATAAAGGACATATTTTGTTAGAAGATTTAAAAAAATATCCAAAAGGCCTTAACAGATTACACAAATAAAGCTGATTGATTGCATTTGCAGTGCAGTTAAGCAATTTGAAGAGTGCCAGATCAGTATTCTTGTTCTATAATGGCCATGATAACTCATCATATTTGCTTTCCTACTTGTAATCATATTTTATTTTCTTTACCAGAATTCTACAAGTAATTGCTGGTGGCATATAGACTAAGTCACAGATGTTAGAACAAAAGACAAAACAAGTACACTGAGTGTACATTTCACATTTACACCCAACAAAGGTTGTCAGCTGTTTCTTCCTTGCAGCTGCTTAAAGGTCTTACTGTCCTCTCCCACTGGAATCCATTGCACAGATTTAGAAGTTTGACTAAAGTTGTGGAAAATTATTTTATTTATTGCCAATTAATAACAGAGGTGGATAGTGTGAAAACAAAGACAAAAGCTAAACTACCTTTCTCCCACCATGCCCCTTTTACTGAAGATCAACTTCAGCCTTTCATTTCCAACTCCTCTACCTCCTCCCCTCTGAGTGGTGCAGGGCAGGTGGAGAATAGTGGTTTATGGTCACAGAATCACGGGATCATAGAAAGGTTTGGGTTGAAAGGGACCTTAAAGATCATCTGGGCCCTACATCTCTGCCATGGGCAGGGACAGCTTCTACTAGATGAAGTTTTTCACCACTATCACAGTGGAGAGTTTCTTTCTAAAAACTAATATCAACCTACCCTCTTTCAGTTTAAAACCATTACACTTTGTCTACAGTCAATCCATAATAGTTGTTATGACTTGTTATGGTCAACCTATAATATTTCCTCTCTGCTGCTCCCAGCTCTTCTCCTCTTGGGTCCTCTCCATGGACTGCAGTTCCTGCAGGGAGTATCCTTCTGCTTAGATATGGGGTCCTCCATGGGCTGCAGGGAAATTTCACCTATTGCACATGGAGCACCTCTTCCCTCTCTTACTTTTCTGACCTTGGTCCCCCCAGGGCTGTTTCTCACATTTTTCCCCTCACTCCTCTCCGCTATGCAGAGGCTTGAACTTGTGTCCTGGATGGGGCAGTCCCAGCCTCTCATCTCAGAGGTGACCCCTGCTAACAGAACTCTGCCATGAATATACAGTTAGAAACAATATTCACCTTTAGGATAAACTCACTCAATATCTAGTCTGTGGATTTGGAGAATGAAGTCTGTTGAGTCCCTGCAGTACTTGTCTTCCTCAGCAGCACAGAAGGGAATGCTAACAAATATCAGGGAAAACTAGCCCCATGTGGCATCAAGATGTTGTTTTATGTTTTATATATATGTTTTATATAAATATATTATAGCTTTTATTTTGTCACATAAAAAGTCAACTGGATAGATAGTCTGGGAAAAAATGTAACATTTCTTTTTGGCTACTACAATAATGAATGGTGCCACATTTTAAACTTTACAAAGGGTAACAGTCACACACTATAAGAAATAAGACTATCAGAGGAATGGAAAGAAATAATGAAAAGCTGTGTATCCTTTAGACTGTTTGTCTATAAGGAGAGTCAGAATTTTTGTTTCTTTATCAACTCATCTAGGGCAGAGAAACACAGAATCATTAAGGTAGGAAAAGACCTCCAAGATCATCGAGTCTGACCTCTGACCCACCACCATATCAACTAAACCACATGTATACAGAAAAGAGCAAGTTTTGATATGATTCACATATATTGCTTGACTTCTAGGAAGCTTCATTTTCTCTCATAGACTGAATTCAAAGACATGGTTGTCTAGACTGCATAGAAGACCATAAACTATATAAGTGAACAATAGATGAAACTGCTGCCTCATTCCTGCATTCCCATTCTCCAGGTGCCCTCACCAAGATCCTTTGGGGTGTTTGGGAAGGTACTCAGACCTAATTTTTACCACCCATGAAATCTCCACAGCTGAAATGGCAGATGATAGGAAAAAGAAGGAAAACTATGCGCGATATTTTATCTATCTCAGCCCAGTCTACAAATCAAGTAGAAGAAAGCTCAGATCTGGACTAAAAGGCAAGGACCAAGTTTTCTTTTCCTGAGATTAGATGTATGTCCAGTTATCTGAATGCAAAACTTAAAAAGCAATGTAAGTGCAGCCAGGAAACCATTTGGAATCTGTTTTAGATGCTCTAGTAACAGGTGCAGACTGAAGAGATATCTTCCACAAACCATTGTTTACATGTCTGATGAACACCTGGCTGATATTTGATGACTGTGAAGAACTCACATCAGAGGAGGAAGGCAACTGTGAGAATAATGTTTAAGATGCATGGTTGCTTCATTATTGTATTTTCAGCACTTGGTCAAGTAAGTGTAGCTCCAGTGAGAAAGCGGTTGTCATTCAGTCAAAAATAAGCTGGAGCCACTGCATGGCATGGGAAGGATTCAGACATCTGAAAATGCTGAAATAGTTTTATCTACTTTCTTTCCAAGGCAGCTGAAACAGATATTCCTGAGACAACATTGCCAGAGAGAAAACAAACCTATTGTAATAATCTCAGCTACACTTTGTACTTTAGTCACACAGTCTACCACTGCAATGCTGATTATGCTGATATGTAACAGAGAAAACATCTGTACAGGCACGGGACAACTCACCTGCTGTGCGCTTAAACCAGGGTCAATTTCAGCAGTAGCCTGAACATTATCATTGCTTGTCAAATCTAGTTGCACAAATCTGGTGTTTCTGCTGCTGGTAGAATATAATAGACCCTATTACCTACAACAGAGCTTTTGAAATGTTGCTTCATCAACTTCAAGTGATTTCTGTTAATTGTGGAATCATTTATTCTAGTCTGGAAACCCATATACATGAGCAACACTAATTAAGAAGAAAAGAAAATTATTTCCACAGAAAAATCATGCTAGGAAAATGAAAATAATGTATTGAAACAAACCAAAGCTTTTAACAATCAACCAGCGTTCTCATTTTTCTTTCAGTTGCGCATTGGCTTGTTGTATTGCACTAAAGTAGCTAGTCCATGTTGTTATATTGCACTGGGTGTTTCTGTTATATATTCACAGAAAATGTTTGTTGGATCTACCTTCCCAAAACCCCTTGCATCCCTTAACCTGACACCACCTGTGCCCACCTCTCCCTGGGGATCTGTCTCCATTGGCTAGTAAACCCTCTCCCCTCCCTGCTCCTTCGCAGAGGGCTTAAAACCTGGCTTCAGAGGTTTACAAGAATCTCTTGATTCTCCAGGATGGCGTGGTGTGAGTTTTGCATTAAACTGTGGGACTCTGTTCCTGAGGAATTGGGAGTGCCTTTTGTCTTTCATCTTTGTCCTCTCTCCAATTTCCCCCTGAGGTTTATTCGCTAGCCTGGCTGGACCGTCGTGGGTGTGGGAATTGTGACACTGGCTCAAAATTATTTTGTTTTTAACTGCTCACAGACATCCTGCACTTTGTTCTTTTACAGAGGCACTGCCACCTTAGGTTGAGGGGCTCTGTTGTACCTTGTGGTGAGGGGGTTGGATCTGGCTGGAATCTTTGGCCTCCCCTCCCAGAGCCCACAGCCACTGCCTGGCACTGACACCCAGGGTGATGTGGGGACACCAAGGAGACAGAAGGCAGCTCCTGCCTGGCTGGTGGCTCCCCAGTAATTTCTGCAGTCATGAGAACAGCTCACCTGTGAGGACTGTGCATTGCCACATAAACAGGGATGAATTTCTGAACAGGCTGGCTAAACATCAGACACCCATAATGCAGCCAGGGCTCAGGGTTATTACAGTCTCTCCATGAAAGCACGATCTTCTATTTTACACTTTTTCTTTGGGTAAGATTTTAAACACATATGGCTTGGTGTTGTGTTTTATCCCACCCTTCTGTCAAAAGGTGGTAGTATTGGTGAGCAGCTCACAACACCTCCAAACATATAAAAGCACCTTCTGTGATGACAATATATTAATGAGATGATTTAATATGGCAGATCAGGGACATTTTATGTGACTAAAGAAAGACTGATTACATCCACTTTAGACTATTTCTATTGAGAATTTTTAGATGATATTTTATACAAGTCCATAAATGAAACATCATTTACTTGAATGTTCTGACGGAAAGTGGGCATGAGGGATCAATTACCCCTGGTAACAGTCTTTGAAGAATCTGCATCAACCCCCTCTTTCCATTGTTCTAATTAATTAATAGTGTACTTTCTTAGAATTCATGTATATAACAATCAAGTCACGGTGTATTTCATTAATGTCTCAATATTTAGAGATGTATAAAAAGAGAATAAAGGCCTGAAGAATGTTTAAGAGATTAATATTTTCTTTCCTTCATAATGCTCACAGAATATGCAATAACGTTTATTGCAAAAAACAATCAAAACAATTCTTGATGTTTAACACAAAGCATAATAGCCTTTAATAAATAAACTAGATAAAATAATACAGCACTCAAAATGGGTTTGAGTTGAAATGCCATTACTGTTCTTTAAAACTCAGGAAAAAACTTCTCTGGGAACTGCTGGGCCCTCAATTTTCTGGCTTCCCTTACCTTTACAAACTTTGTCTTGTGCTTCCATTTGGGAAAGCATTTAAGCGTTTCATTTGCATTTAATTTTTGGATAATTTTTAACCTGAAAAAGTTACTAAATCTAAAATAAATACAAGATAAGAGACTACCTAAGTATTCTATGGAAACCTGATCAGCATAATTCATATACAAAAATGGGGAAAGTACCAAGAACCTGGACTTTCCCTTTAAATCTTGGCACCATCAATGTTGGAAACCACTGGATGACAATCTCTGCTACATGTATGTCAGTCTTCATCTTACAAGCACTGTGGCTATGTAACTCAATGATTGCAGCTGAGGACTGCTTTGGGAATTCTCCTTTCTCCAACACCCAAGAATGTTTCCTTAAGGAAAAAAAGGGAAGAAAGGTTTCAGGAATTATTTTATATGCATAGTATACAAAGAGGATATTTTAACTACTTTCTAAAGCAGAGCTAAATTACAGAAACAAGCCCATTGGATACATAAACTAGAAAGATAATTTTGTTACCAGCCTCTTTCTCCTCTATCATTTTCTGCCTCATTTATTCCAATTCTTTTATAAACAACAAAGTTTTGAGAAATCTTGAGAAATTTTTTTGACTGTCCCCAAAAGGAAGAGTATCCTTCATGTTCCTCCCTGTGTCATACCATCCTCCCAACTCCCTTGGAAGACATCTGTATTTTGAGCTCAGCTGAAGGTGAGACCACCTTGTCTATTAAGATAAAAGGATAAAATTATTGGAGATTTTTATCACACTTCACGACTGGGTATTTAGTAAAGTTACAAAAATATCACCAGTCATGAGGGAGTTGGGGAAAGCATCCTCTGGAAAAAGCACAATTCCTGAGTCCAAAATCAGTGGGGAAATATGTATCACAACACTTATTATGGAAATATGTACCATAAAGTAAAAATTAAAAGACTTTGAGGGATGGGAATTTCTTTCTATTTATTCTAGACAATTGTAGTGGCATTCTGGATTTTTGTCCTCTTCATACATGGGTGTGAAAGAAAATAGAGGTTTCTCTCAAACTCAGACTGTTTGGATGGACATGTATTGATTGGAAAGCTCAGTCTCCAAACCAAGTACACATGATGGTGTTGCTCCTTACACAGACTCCCTGCTGGCCTTCTCCTTGGCTGTGACTCATGGCACCCTAACTGCACCCCACATCCTTCCACTCTGGCTTTAGGGTGGTCACTGTCAGCAAGAATTTTGTGAGTTCTCTAGGTAAGCTGTGAAACCTGTTTTGAAGCATTAGTGAAAAGAACATTGAAACACAATCGATTACTGCAACTGGCAACTAGTGACACCACAGGGACATGAGCAAAGCTTCAATTTCAGACAATTTCAAAACAGTTGTACCTCTAAGGCCAAAAGTTCAGAAAGCAGCTGCACCCAAACAGTTCATAATTAGGGAAAGAAGGAGGCTCTCCTCCTCTGCTTCCTTTGCAAGCTTCTGCTGCTAACACAAGCTCTGCTGTTCACACTTCAAACTCTAACTGAGTAACAGGCAAGGAGACATGAACTGGCATGAGTAACCATGTGAGAGTACAAGCTGACTGAAAGAAAGAGTATGCAACTGAAAGCAGAGGCAGTAAAATGGAAATGCAGTAGAGGATGAGGACAGAATAATAGAGTGGAGAATAAGGGAGGTGAGTGCCTGCTGACTTTTAATACTCATGCAAACACAAGTATAATGTGATTCCTGTAGTATGTTTCACTGTGTCCTGTAGTATGTTTCACTGTATGCTAATTCCAGACCTCTGGCAGTTTTAGATCACAGGTATGTTTTGAAGCCAAAACATTTATCAATATTCAAAAAATATTTCCTTTATAATTTGTTTTGCACATGAAATCTAAAAGGTGAACAGAATCGTTTTTTACATTGTTTCAGTTTTCTACAAACGTTTTTTCTTCCATGCCTGCTGATCTTTTTTTTTTTTTTTTTTTTTTTTTTTTTGTAGTGCCCAGTGGCAAAGATCTACATAGTATGTAAATTTCATCTGGTGTTTGTTTTCTTGATAACTACTACCTCCCTAAACTATCAGACAATTGGACTTGGGACAACATCAGAGGCCAAGGCCATCTGCCCTCTTGAACAAGAGTGCCTTCAATTCTGCCTTACTTATGACCTGATATCTGTAAAGAAACCAGAGAAATAAATTTTTGGGGCTGGCAAAAAAATTCATATTGAACATTCCCTGTTTTCCTTCTCCCTAACTTATATCTGCATTGCTTGTTTCTCTTCATCTTCCTTGTATTTTCTCCTCTTCTTTACAGACATGCAACATATGGAAACCTTGGCATAAAATAAAATTCGCTTCATTCCCAGCATTTTCTTTAACCTATCTTCAACCTACATTAATACAGATGTAAACTTAATTTTTCCCTGTTGGGCCTTTGGAATCTTTTGATTTTGTTGTTTATAGGAGATGCAACCCTTTCTGTGTACAGAAAAGCTAATGAAAGCATGAAATATTCATACTGCATCCCTAATTGTATAATAAAGTGGAACATGTGCTGTTATAGTTGAAAACTGCCAGTCTAATTAGCAGTAGCCTAATAAAAGCTTAAGTGAAACATAAAATGTTTAGTGCTACTCAACTAAATCTTTCCTCATTCAGTTGTATTAAAAATTACAATAATAAGATAATTTTAAATAATACAAAACATATATGCAAATATATATTCTTATTGTAAATATCTAAATATTAAGAAAAGGGTTCCTCCAGGGTTTCATAATCCAAAAATTGGTTTTTTTCATTATTATTTCTACTATATATTTGTGGCTTTTAATTTTTCTCTTTTTTTTTTTTTTTGTTTATTTAAGTGCTACTGTTTAATTTATCATCACCTAGTATAATTTTCTGTATTATGGGAGCACAATATACAGTTGGAAAAGTCTATTTCAGTTTTTAATTTACTCAGTAGCCCTGGAAAAATAATCTCAAATTTTTCTTTTAAATCTAAGCAAACAATTTTTGAACAAAGAGATTTGAACAACCGTAGTCTTCTCCTTTACCTTTTCAAAAATCTCTGCTGAAAAATCATTATCTGGTTTCCAGGAAATATTTCTTCTGTAATAGATAGGAAGACAAGAAGCAAAGCAAAAGTTTCCGTAGAAAAGCCAGCAGTGTGAAACTAAAAAAAAAATGCTCATCCATTTTTCAAAGGTCACACATGATTTCAGATGAAGAGAAGCATATTTTTCAATGCAAATTCTACATTTTAAATATCATAACTAGAAGGATGAAGGATTATGTTTGAACAACCAAAACATCTTCAAACAAAATAAATAGAATATGTTTATTACCCTGTTGACTAATTTAAACATTACTGGAGCAATAATTGAATAAAAATATACCCTTTGGCCAGGGTTTCCTGCAAGTGTCTATTACAGTGATTATTTTCTCTTTCTCAAAATTTGCTGATATCAAACCCGAGACACAATTTCAATCCAAATTTATCTGGTGTAACAGATAATATTATTTCTTCTCATTGCAATGCTTCAGTGTAAGTGCTTCATAAACATACAAGCTAATTGCCTCCTTTTCTTGTTATTAAAACCAACAATAATGCCAATACTATGACATGATAGAGGCAGTGTTTTATTTTCTCTCATTATGAGGACCATTTTTGAGACATTATTGAAGTTTTATGTGCAATTGTAACAAGTCACCTTTTGGAAATGTTGGTGTTTCCCTTTCCTTATTTATGCAATCAGAGTAAGTTGACTGACATTTAATATTGTGAATTTACTGACATTTCTTTCCAATTTATTTCCCTTTTCATGTACTGTGGACAAGTATATCTCATTGAATTATTTATTCAAAATCAGATGTTTGACATTGAAACAGTGTACCACTTTATCTAAGTGAACAAAGAACAGATTGATGAGGAAGTACATTTATGTAATGAACATCTAATGTGTATCTTTGTGAAATGCTTCAAGATTATTTTATCTAAAAATCACAGTGAGCATGACACATTTTTTTTTTTATTTTTTAAAGCGTGGGTTAAATTATATGTCACTTGCAGATTATACTGAAAAAATATTGACTTTTCTCTCTCTAGAGTCTCCTCAAGGTGCTTTCCCTTCTTCCTCTTTGTCACACCTAACCTATACAGCTATTAGATTTGAAGCTTTATGTACCATAGGTAAGCACTGAATTCCACTACAGGATAAAATACTGACTTCAGTACTCACAAAATCCTTTGGGGGACAATTGCTTTATATTAACAGAGGTCATGTTTTATATGAAAAGTGCTTTTCAGTTACTCTTATAATCAAAAAATTTTAGGTATTTCTACTCTGTTTAGTATTAATTTTTAGACATTTTTATAATTTTGATTCCTATAACAAGTAAAAAAAAATATTATAAAAAGCATCTACCACACAATAATGAAGTTGGAGCCACTAGAAAAGTTCTACTGACAGCCAAAACTAATAATCCAGTTATAATTCAAATTAATACCAACTTCAGTGCCAGGTTTAATCAGATTAATGGGTCATGAATGAATGGTATGCCAAAGGGCCCTTAGATGATTGTTTACAGGATCTGTAGTCCATTTGAAACTAATGTTCACTGCAGAGGAGCAGGAAGAAGATTATGAAACAGACAGTATGAAAATGTATTTAAAATGTAGCCAGGAATATACTGTATATTTCTCTAAGTCCTTTGTGCAGCCCAGTCTATGGGTCTCCCATAAGCCAGGAAAACCTCCCAGCTTTGTGTTGTCTGCAAATTTTCTAAGCAGGCATTCATCCAAGTCATTGATGAATAACTTAATAGTGTGCCCAGTACTGAACCTTGGGGGACACCACCAGTGACAGGCTTCCAACCAGACCCTGTGCCACTGATTACAATCCTCTGGGATCTGCTGCTCAACCTGTTCTCATTCCAGCTCACTGTCCACTCACCCAGTCCACACTTCCTTAGTCTGTGATGATGTGAGATTTGCTTTCTTCCAGTCACCTCTCCTAATCACCACAACCATCCAAAGACCTAAGAGTGACCTTGCTGTGGTGTCCACCAAATCTCTTAGCATTCATGGATGCACCAGGGCCCACAGACATGGGGATGCCAAGTTTGCTCAGGTATTTTCAAATCTAATCCTCCTTGAACAAGGGAAAACCTTAATTTCAACATTCCTCTACCCAGGTGTCCCAAGTCAGAGGTTTCTGAGCACTAACTTTGTTAGTGTGCAGCCATTCAGAACAACCTCAACAGGTTGGAGAGATGGAAAACTGCTTTTCTAGTTCTAAAGTTCATCTGTTTTTCTAAAATTCACTTGTTTTGAAGTGTTTCCCAGCTTTTTGTCATGAATAGCATACACTTACTCTTGAACTGAGGAACTGATGGACACAATCCCATGGCACTCTGCATCTATAAATGCATGCAGGCACATATGCCCCAAACCTATTACCAGACCATATTGTTTTGGAAAAAGACCTATCTAGAATCTGATTCCTCCAGAAAGCTGTCTCCTTTTCATTATTCACTGTAGGAAGGTACATGCTTTTCTCATCAATCCAACTGTCTTTGCTTTATCCAAAAAGGTTCAGTGAGATTGCAGCTCACACTGTTTCAGTTAACAGGTAAGTCTTTGTTCCTTGGCTTCACAGTGGTAGCTTTTGCAATTAGTCTAGCAGTGTCTAAAGAAGCACTTAAGTAGAGAATAATCACAGACAGATCTTCTGTCTAGCAATGTTCTACTTATCAGTACAAATTTTGCAGCAAAATAAACACATATAATTTAAATGATAAATATAATTTGTTAATCCCAAATAAATTCATTTTTCTAAGAATGAATCAGCAAAATGAAGTGAGTCTGTGTATTTTTACATGACATTTCCCCAGCCACTGAATGGGCATAAATTTTGTTTCAAAGATAAATTTCTAAATAACTGATAAACACCTAATATGAAATTAGCATGCAGTTAATAAATTATTATTTAAAGGATATGACTACAGAATTTGACAACTATCATTTGCAGTCATAGACAGCAAGTGAATTTAGTAAATTTTACTGTAGTGTTCATAATGTTCCATAGCACATACTGTATACACCTGTAACACATTTGAATCTTTCATTAATAATTAATAAATCTTAAATGAATTATGTATAAATTCACCTTTAGTGTAAAGTACAACCCTGAGGCTGATGATAACCATGAAGAATCGAGTGTGAATCCTACAACAGATTTTCCTCTGTTAATCCAAATTTTCTATCAGAGAAAAAGGTTATTTAATTGCAAGTTAGGTAAAACAATTGTAAGCTTTTATTATTAAAATGTCTCCTTCAGGACTGGAAGACAATAATGAAATTCCCATTTGCAGCCAGCTACATCCCTGAGGTTGCTGTGGTAGAAAATGTGCTTTTTTATGAAAGTGAACATTTATATGCAACAATAGCAATCTGGAAATGCCATACTGAGCTTAAATAACTTTGAATATCAAAGTTTAGGAATCACAGTTGCATATTTTTCTCATTTATCCGGTAAGAACATAGTGAATCAGATTGTTATGATTGAATTTGCTTCATTAAAAAAGGCTTCAAAGTTCTTTATCAAAGTTCTATGTTTCTTGTTAAAAAATAAATTATGGGTACCTTAAAGACTTTATTTCTTTCCTTCTGTGAGTGGTATCTCCAGTCTTGATGAACTGACTGTCTTGCAGACTCAGTTTCTGATGCCTGATTTTTCAGATGCACCTGCCACCTCACACCTCATCCATTTTAAGAAATGAGGCACCTTGGTGTTACCTACCTGCTTCATATTAAACCAGGATTCAGGATCTTGTCTCTTTTCCAAAAAAGGCCAACTAGAACTCATTTTTCCATACGTTCTTGTGTACCTAATTTACAAAAACTTTCTCTGGTTCTTTTTACACTGTCCTATATCAGGGAAGAATAATGGTGTTCATCCAGAATCACCCTCAAGGCTTTTACCATGGTGATGGAAACCAGCTGTTAGACTCCTTAAATCTCTGGAGGCAAGCATACTTATTTATTTAAAAGATATCTAGATTGCAGAAGAGTCACAAAAGCTGTTATAGCTGATCAAATAAAGCGAAAATGATTTGTTGAATAATTTATTTGACAAATATGGACAAAATCTGGTCAATACATTGTTCATCAAATAGTGCTTGCACAACTAAATTGAAAAAAACAACCCTTAACAGCCGTATGCCAACATATATAAAAATCTGTTTCTGGGTTATATTGAAAAGAATTTAGAAGAATTTCCTTGAAGGGCCCAAGGGACAGGTTCACATAATTTAGGCATTTACGTTTATCGGTGCTGTAATAAAATTCTCTCTCAAAACCTCTAGGTAGGAAAAGTCCATAAATATCCTACCTTTCATCACTATACCCCCTAAATTACTAGCCACCTTCCACATATTTTCAGAACTAATTTATTTTTTATCAGTTCTAACCTGTTTTGTATATATTTCACATTTAGGATCCACAGACAAGGTTTTCCACGCTTATTCGTGCTGAGTCCTGTACTTAGGACATAATTATGAATTCCTCTAGGGACAGAATCCAAGTATCTTGAGGACCTCTGCTTTTATTCAAAGCTCAAGGGAAGGATATGTGACCACACTTACACAATAACTTACAGTTTGAGGATACAGCAGAGCAATTTTTTTCTGGGGAGTAAAAGCACTTATATCCTAGTTCCAAGGAGAGGGTTCTTTAACTACTCTTGACTTTGCCAGACTGACAATGAAACAATTGACAGCAAAACAAGACAATCATTAGAATCCCTCCTGAGTCTTAGTTTTTGTCACTATGCATAGGCTGAAAAACTACCCTAAAGAAGTTAGACAAGGCCAGATGGTGAGAAAGAAGCAGAAAGCACTGTGACATGACTGTGATGTAGAAATGCAAACAGTAGCCACTTATGCTCACATTTCTCTCTTCTTCTTTCCTTCAACACTTATCCTCCCTCACAAGTAAATCTATGACTGGTTAAGGTTGCTTCTTTGCCAGAACAGGTAAAACCAGTCTAGCTTTTCACTGTGGTGAAATCATAGTTTCAGTCGACAATTCATCGGAAAGTTTAAAATTGCAGCTGAAAAACCTCTGGGAACAATGTTTGTTAAGAGTGAACTGGATGTCTCAGGTATCTGATGGAGGGAACATTAAATGCTATGAGTTTTTTTCATCCAAAAGTCAATAAAATGTTAATTCTTTTTTACAGTTCATTGCTTCAGGTAGGGAAAGGTATTCTCTCCTGGCTTGGCAATAAGAGACACTTTGAAAATCACAAGGAAAGACAAACTTAAGTTTTCTTCTGTGGTTCATGTGGCTTTTTCTGGGGAGCATTTTGTGTAGCATAATCTTGCCTTGGATTACTTTAGGTGATACATATGGGAGTGTCAGGCAACACTGTACCTTTTTGTGTTCTCTGACTCCTCCATCTTTGGGAAGTAAAAGGTTTTTTTGTAGCTGTGGTACATAACTATGTAGTTAAGACCAAGAAAACAAGATGAATTCATAAACTGTCTGTCTTCTACATCAATCTTATTTTGTAAGAGTGATTGACCATTCTTTTTCAAACAGTATACCACCAGTTAAAGTTCTTCCCTTTCTCCATGGGTTGAGATAGAGGTACAACAACTTCACATGGCTCTTTCAATGCCTATGTAATGTAAATTGTTGCGTGTAAAAAGAACTCGGATTAATATCTCAGAATATTAAAAAAAAAAGTGATGTAATGGGTTACATTCATCACAGGGCTTTTTTACCACAAGCAATGTATGAAAGTGAGGAAGGAGCCCAGGAGGTGCCTACCTCATAGCAAACATCTGTACAGTCATCAGGAGGGAGAGCTTGCCATACTTATGGACACATCTGGTAGCAGATTTTCTTATGAAGGAATATATATCAGGCACTGACAGATCACTTGCTGAAAGTAACCTCCTGAGCAGTGTTTGGCTTCTCAACAGCTGTGTTTAGTTGAGGATTCCTGCTGAAGATAGCAATATTTGCAGTCACTAGAGGCTGAAACCTGGGATTAAGTGATTAATAACTTTCTTTTATTACTCAGCTAGATGATTCATATTAATTGCACTGAAGCTGATTTGCATACAGTCTATGTTCATGTAATGACTTGATATAGGCATATTAAGTATTTACTTTATGGGAGGATTTCAGGAAGTGTAGATGTGTATTCTCCCCTTTCTTTTCCTCTTCATATCATATTCTGTCCAGCTTTCCACACACATGCTGTATTTTTCCTCTCTTATATACATTGGAAATACAATTTCCTCTCTTTCTAAGCTTGTATGAATGCTTAGAAAATATGCACTTCTAAAATAAGATCCCAGAAGCTCTAGCATCTGCTGCATTTCTAGTAACCACTCCCTTCAATATCTAATGTGACATAGATCAAGGGAAAGAGAAAGGCAGAGAAGAAAAATTTTTCATTTTCAGTAATTAATCCAGTGATTTTGTTCAAATAAAATATTTACATTTCTTTCATTATGCTGCAAACTCCTAGAACCATTAGTGAAATATTAAAAAATGGAATGACAGCTATAAAAGGTGAAATTGTATATAAACACTTGAAAAGACTCTATAGTGTGACGGAGTGCTGTCCCGAGGGAGATGCAGTGATCACCACGGCGTTGAAGCGGGAAAAGAGGAAGTTTAATTTTTCTTACAAGTTATATAGATTTCTAGAAAAGAGACCACATTGGAAGACAGAGGTTCAACCTCTTCACTTCCACTGGTCTGAGAAAGTGTCCATCAATTCTCCTTTCACAGAAAGGAATGTAAATAAGATAAAGAATTCTGTAAACATTTTTTGTTTACATGAAATTTCTGACTCCAGGGACTCGAAGGCTGGAAAGCGAGACAACACAAACAAACAAGCAAAAAAAAAAAAAAAAAAAAAAAAAAAAAAAAAAAAAAAAAAAAAAAAAAAAAAAAAGAAATCCAAACTAACAGAAAACCACAGACACTTTTAAAGAAACACCAGAAGAAAAATCCTCATCCTACTCAGCCTTTAGCCAGAGTTTTCAGCCCTGGACTCAAAACTGAAGATAACCCTATTATTTTGAGCACTCATAAAAGCAGGTTTTGTTGATTTTGTTGTTGTTTTTTGGGGGGGTTTGGTTTTTTTGGTGGGTTTTTTTTGGTTTTTTTTTTTTTTTTGGTCCAGTGAAAAGAGTCATATGCTTAACTGCTATTCATAGTTGAAGTTCTTGTTATTCAGAATCAGGTGTCTTGTGTATGGAAGAGAAAATTGCATTTCAAATACCTGATCACACCTGTTAGACTACAAGCACTTCTTCACTTTAAACTCTTGCATACTTTTAGTTCTGAGACTAGCACTCTGATGTTCTAAAACTGAGTCCTAGATACAGGTTCTCCTGTGGTTTTGCTCTGTCTGGTATGTTTTTTACCCTAGGAAAAAGACCTCTGACTAACATTTATCTGTGTCTGCATGGTAAATTTCAGGTAGTTGAACAACAGTTAATGGGACGAAGGCCATCACAGCATCAATGTATTCCTCATCCTGAAATAATATACCCTGAGAAGAGCAAGAAATACCTGCTTATGTTGCTGCAGTAAAACAGCTACATGGTTTTTGGATTGATGCCACACTGCCCAGGTCCTGCTGGCTCAGAGGTTGCATGAAATGAGAATCTCTCTGCCTGCAAGATATCCCATGGAGATGTGCCTTCTGATTGACTTTTTCCTTATACTAACTTCAGTGCAATTTCCTCAATCACAGGCTTCAGTGGTCTGAAGCTTTCAGAGTATCTTGTTGTCTTTTATTTCTACTTCCTCTAAAGTTTGATTATAGTGCCAGCTCTTCTGCCCTACCAGAGACTTGTCTACTACTGTTTTATCACTATTAATTCCAACCTAAATATTATTAAAGAAATGTAGTACATTTTAGTTGTGGCACTTCTTATGTGGCATATTAACCTCCACAGATATCTTTAAAATGGTTTGTTAAA
Organism: Cettia cetti; assembly: GCA_013401135.1. Classification (NCBI taxonomy): domain Eukaryota; kingdom Metazoa; phylum Chordata; class Aves; order Passeriformes; family Sylviidae; genus Cettia; species Cettia cetti. Next base: position 23,124 of record VZUI01087957.1, on the reverse strand, counting down.
ATATGTGTGTTCACACAACCATCACATGCCATTTTACCTATAAAGCATGGCTCTTTAGCATGTCTACATCTTGCCATCTTTCCTCAGCCTCCAATGCAAACTGTGGAAGTGATTGGGGACATGGGATAGGAAGATGCCTCTTTCAAACTCCTTATACCTAGAAAGAGAACTTCAAGTGGAGTTCTGTTTTTCCCATAACTGAAGCACTCCAACATTATTCATTTCCTTGGGGTTTAGGTTCTGTTTTCATATTTCCAAAGTTCTTTTTTTCCTTAACCACTGCCATGTCTCTCACTTTCAGCAGACATGTACAGGCAAGACATTTTATAAAATGGAAGGTTTCTTTAAGTGATGATGTGTCATATTTTGGTTTCAGTCTGTTTCATTTCATGGTCTTGTAGCAGAGAGGAAATAAATAGAAAAAACCTGCATCTATTACTGAATATCTTAACAAGTTATGTGAGTTAACTTTTAATTATGCTAAGGGCTGTCTATAAGCTTATGCAATGTGATCTAGTTTATAATGTTGTAAGTAAGTATTTGTTTTTTAGATTTAGTCTTGATTAACAAAATCTGTAATAAAAAAATCATTAAGATATTTCAAAATAACAAAATCTAATCAATAACAGTTTAGAGATTTTACTTGTGTTAATATGTGTAGTCCTTTATTTCAAATTATTTAATATTTTTTGGGACATGAAAATGTTTGGACCCCATAATTTCTCCTGTAAATAGGAGATGAATGTAAAGTCATTAATTTTATAATTTATTACACAGGTATAAACATACAACATAAGCAGCTATATGCTAAATTAAGCATCCAGATAAAAAAAAGTATCTTACTTTTACTCAGGTATTAATTTTCTGGTTCTGCCAGAGAAGAAAGTTCAAAAAGTCATATTGCAATCAAGCACTTCCATCCCTTTATCTGTAGCTATAGAGTAGAATGTGATGACATATTGGGTTCCAGACTGTGCTATTCCGTGTTACATTGTTCTAAGTCTGACTGACAAAAAATTTACCTGTTAGGATGCATGGTCTAGCCTGCAATTCCCTTCTTTGAAAACCAAGAAATTGGTATGAGAATTGCCTGATTTCCAGGTCTTCCCCTGATGTGGAGCTGACTTGTTATTTGCTGTTGCAGCAAATACACCATCTATGTTTTCATTTCCTTTCTGACAATTTATGTATGAGTTTGGAATTCATCTTCATTATGCATTTCTTACCACAGACACTGATTTCTACCACTTTAGTTTTATTGTTTGTACAGGGATGTTTGGAAGGCAATTTTTTATATTAGGAATTAAAACATTGGCATTTATTTTCTGCAAAAACTGATGTTTTAATAGGTTGGCACCATTGTTTTGACTAAAGACTATGAGCTTAAGCAACATTTAGTAATTTATTAAGTAGATATAATTGGACACAACATTACAGATGAGCAATTATTCTTTAAATTTGTACTAAAATATTTTTAAGTCTTACACTTTGTTCATAGTTTTTGTAAAAATCCAGTTTCCTATGTGACAGTAGAAGGTTGATCTTCTGAAGCTTGCATGCGTGTTTTTTACCAATAGACAATGTAAATATAAGCTATTGCTTTTCACGGGATTTGTACACCTTTCAATCAAATAACAGAACTTAAGAGCTAACTACTTAGACTAGAGTCAATAAAATAGTTACATCCGCCACTTCTCTGTACAGCATCTAAAAGACAAATCTAAAAGACACAAAAAAGCAAAACCACCTTTTTTTTTTTTTTTTTTTTTTAGACCAGGTAACATCAGGAGGCTTTCCTGAATTGTTCTCTGTGACTTGTGTTTTACAGAAATGATTGGTCAGTACAGTAAGCTTAAATGAGTTCATAAAGAAGTGACATCTGCAAAGACCTTTTCAAATATTCCCTGCTGACAAAGTGGAACATAAGTATGGCAAAGGAATGCTGCAAAGAGAAGCAATAAGCAAAGGAACATGACTAAAGTGAAGGAGTTTTTTTGCATAGTTTTAGCACACCAATGGACATTGTAATATTTCTTGAGGGAGGGAGGAACTTTCAGGACAATTTAACAGCATTTAGCTCCTTAGATGTACTTAGTGGCATATGTATGCAATCAATTTCTTCACTGGTAATGCCCTTCTCTGCTGTCTCTGAAGCCAGGACAGTCTTGCATAGAGTAACTGTCCTGGTTTCAGCTGGGATAGAGCTCATTTTCTTCTTGGTAGCTGGTGCAGCGCTGTGTTTTGGATTCAGTGTGAGGATAAACACACTGATGTTTTGGCAGTTGCTGAGTAGTGCTGATAATAAGGAATTTCAGTGTTCCATGCCCTGTGAGTGAGGAACTGCACAGGAAGCTGGGAGGGAGCAAGACCAGGGCAGGAGACCTGACCTGGCCAAAGGGATGTTCCACACCGTAGAACACCCTGTCCAGTATACAAACTGCAGGAGAAATCATATTGTTCATCGCTCCTTTCTCTAAGGTTTTATTCCTATCTCTCTCTTTTTCATTGTGGTTATTATTATTATTATAAGCATATATTTTTTAATTTAATTTTAAAACTGTTGTTATCTCAAGCCACTTACTTCTTTCCCCCCCAGTTCTCTTTTTTCACTGGGGAGGGCAGTGAAGAGGGAGTGAGTGGCTTCATGATGTTTAGTTGATGACTGTGGTTAAACCATGACAACTTTTTGACACAGTTTCACATAGTAAAACTTGTATTATTATGGATGTTTATGGGACAAAAATCATTAAATTGCTCTTCACTTTAAAACACTTGTCAAAAAAAGCACCAAAACCCAATTAAAATCAACCCGTGTCATCCAGGTCAGTATAGAGCTGTTTAGAGTTTTCTCTGGTAATGTAGAATGATTTCTTGAAATAACTTTGCCAAGGAACGAAAAACTTTCTATAAATAATTCTTAAAGAGCAAAGTTACACAAGACAGCTAAGAAAATCACTGTGAAAGTGTCCTGATCCTCTTTTCCTTTCACTTCCTTTCCTGTTTATTTTTTTCTTTATTTTGCTTAACCAATTTGACTCAACACAGCACTATATGCTTTAGTCCCAGAGTGTGAGAAGGGGGATTTATTTATTTATTTATTAACTGTTTTCGTGACAAATCCTCTCATGGTTGAGCTCCAGAGACCATATAAGAGAAGAATAGTGGAGTGCTGAAAGGAGAAATTAAGATAGCTGCTCTAAATTTCCTATAGCTGCACCCTAACTATGTCTGTGGATATCACCAATGTCTACTGGCAGTGCTATGACGACCTAATACCTTTATGTAATAAACCTTTGAACCCACTTACCTGAACAATCAATTATAAACATCTCGACTCGCCACCATATCATACCTCCTCTAGAACATCTGAACATCAGCAATGTCATCCTTCTATATTCTCCCTTTTAGTGAGAAAAAATATCTCATCTCCTCTTTGTGCCATTTACTTTGATGAAAAAGATGAAAATATGTCCTTCATTATTACTGATCTCATCCTGTTAGTCACGGGCATCTTTCCAACCCCTCCTGAAGGATACACTACTTAAAAAATTAGTCATACTAGGGAACAGAGAAAGACAATACTTTGGCAGGTGATTACTAATAAGTCAGAAAAGTGCTGTCCTCAGCTGAGAAAACAGTAAGGTAGAGTGAAAAACTTTGGCATGTATTTTCAAAACTTTTCCGTGAATTTTCTTTGCAATTACAGTAAACATCACTTTGAAATTCATTTGTGCAAAACAATATTCCTTTTTTTCCCTGTAGGCTGATAGAACCACTTAGAAGTTGATTTGACTCCCCTGCAAAACCATGATTTATTTTAATTGGTGATGGAAATTGATTATAGATTTTGTCTTAATGGTGACCCATCCAATTGCTTTTAAAAGAGAGCAACTTAGTAGACCCCTGATCTTGAGTCAATGTTTACAGACGACGAGAAATAAGGTATAAGAGGGTTAAAAGTTAAAACTGGAAAGGACTTCTGGGCAGCCACAAACATTGAATAAGATGAGAGAGAAGAAAGAAAATAGACTTCAAGGGTGTGGTTTCATCACTGGATTAAGGAGCTATAAAACTGGGCTGCTGCTACAAATAGTGTTCCTCCTCCCTTCCTGAAATCCTGCACTTGTACGTCTAGCAAGTCAGATCAGCTCTCTGAGTCAGGTGAAAAACAAGGGAATAATTTATCTGCAGTCAGCTCTCTGCCACTTTGACTCACTGGGAAACCTCACAAACCCGGTACTGATGCAAGTGATGATTGTGAAAACTACCTTAAGGCAATAAGATGGAGTTTCAGAAGATCAGAAACTCTTGGCATTATTGTCAAGATTAATGCAAACAAATAGTGTGTTCCTCCTCTCAGGAAGTGACTGGTTTGTTTCTCTGAGGTTTATAGTCTCATCTAACTAATTGTAGTGATTTTAATTTCTTCTCTCCATTTTGAAAAATTTACATTGTGATTTGCTTTAATAGCTTGTTCATAAACAATATTTATTATTTTAAAGAATTTCATTATACAGGAAACTATCTGCTGCTCATTGTTTAGCAATTCTGAATAACTGTCTGAAGACACTTGATTAAAAATATGAGATATTTATTCACACCCTCATCTTTCTTTTATTAAGCCCTGGAATATGTGGCTTAGCAGAATTTGTCTAATTTGGCAAGTGTCACTCACAGTGGCAGGCCACAGAACAACTTTGCCAGCCTTGAGGAATCATATGCAGGAGAAACGTGCCACGCGTGTTCCTGTGCTACTGACCTTGACAGAGCCAGCACAGCACCCTTGACCAGCCAGCTGTTCCTTTGAAAACCATTGAAACTTTGCAATACGTGGGAAGGCCACTAACTGAAACAACACGAAAACTCCTTAATGGCCAATTTAAATTTAAAAAATAGTCTATAATTACATTAATTAAAAATTTTGACCAGGCTTCTGGAGCTTTAATTAACTATGCATGCCAATAGGTCCAATGAGCTATTAGGGATGACAATGACTAACCCAGTTAAAGAATGGTTTATATGTTTGCCTATTTTTCCTTTTTTAGTTTGACCACCCTCTTCACTCTGTCCTACATGAAAAATTTGCAGTGAAAAGGCTTTGATAGAAGCATTTAATATTGGCTAAATTCTCGTAATAATAATTGCTTATGTGGGGAAAGGGAATAAATCAGTCTCAAGACCACCATCACAGTAACTGAGCAAATTCATGAAGCAGAGGATGTCAAGCTACTATCTTGAAAACTCTTTGTAGTTTAAGATATCCTTAATTTAATTAACTTTACAAATTCAGGTATCTCTCTATGTAATATGTTGCTAGACTTATAAATTAGCTTCTTCCAAAAACTTTGCTTTTCACTTACATGTTTTTATTCAAGAAATTCTTCAGTTTTCTTCTGTCTGATACTATGAAGAGGTTTTAAATAAGCCTAAATATTTAGGGTTGACATAAGTGTTTCACTGCTGTTGTGTCTTGAAAAACCAAGATCAGACTCCAGATCTGCACTTATGAATCCATTCTGTTGATAATTCATTTGTCTGAAATTTTCTCATCTCTGAACATTTTGATCTGGTAGTGTCTTAAATCTTGAAGCACTCAGACCACTGGGACACTTCAAGTCCTACTGTGTTTATATAGGTAGAGTCATTTCTGGAATTTCCAACTTCCTTTACCTTGGTCATAACATTTGACTAGAAACTCAAAGCAATCTTAAAAGCACTTTAAAAACTTCCTTGACCACTATTCCCCCAGACTTTCTACTGCTTTTTTGTTTTCCCCCTAAGTGTGCCTCTGTGTTTTTTCTTAGTCCCAAACAACTTGTGATCTGAAAAGACTACAGAGTCTTATTAAAAAGTACAGACGTTATTTTTTAATATAAAAATAAGTTTACAAAGTAGAATTATTTTGTCATTATAGAAACAAACAGTTCTTTAGCACAATCTAACTAGAGAAGTTGTTATTTCATAGTTATGTAGTTGTGACATATTCAAAAAAGAAGAAGAGGCTCCAGTAGAGCTTAAGAATAGCTTCAGTAGAGCTCTATTCATTATCACAGAGTGATGCCAAAAGCCTGGCATCTCAAGGCAATATTATTCTTCCAAGTGTGTAGCTGCAGAGCAACAGTATTCAAATAATAATAAAAAATAAGTTTGTTTTAATTAGTACAACATGGGCTGCAAATACCATTAATGAACTATATTTAATTTGCTAATTCAAACTTCAATCACGACAGCAACTTATTTCAAATTCTGCACTGGATTCCCAAATACCTATTACTATGTCAGAGAGAAAAAGAAATTTTGACTCTGATTCCAGTGCAGCCATTTCAGGATAAGATTGGTGGACTATCTGAGTGTTTTGTCCTTTTGATTCACCCTTTGCATCCTGACTCTGTGAAGACTTATGCTAAGGGTTTGTCATGCCTCAAAAAGTAACTATCCAAATGGAAGGTTTCTATGTAAAACATACTTATAAGAGACAACCCCTGAATGACCACACAATGTAACATCATGCAGTGATATTTGAGGCAATTCCAGATGACCCATCAAAGTTTTTGGCACAGTTTAAGTCCAAAAGCAGTAGAGACTTAAGAACTGGAAGCTGTAGCTGAGCTAAATAGCAGAGACTTTAATTTCTTTCAGCCTAAAAGTCCTCATCCAACCATAAACCCTTCAAAAGAAAAGAAAAATAAATGAGATTTGTCCAGATGCATAAGCTAAACCTGTAAGAGGAATAAATCATCTGGAGTACACAGAAATAAATACAGCCTAGTTTGCTACTGATTTGTGTCTTACAGTTGGCAGTGACCTGATTGGAGATGTTTTCCTGTGTGTGGACAGAACCTGAGTCTCTCTTCCACCCTCATATTCTGCCATATGTAACAAATGGAGAACTCATCCTTTTCCTCTGTAGGGAAAAATCTTCAGACTGTCTTTCCTTTACTCAGCTGTCTATTTTGTTAATATTTGGAAGCATGGTGTTGTCTTCAAGATTCCTGCTACTTTGTAAAATTTATTTAAGTCAGTTATTACTTAAAAGGATTTATTTTGTTTGAATTCTAGAGGCTTTTTTAGTAGTGAGGAGGAGAGACAGACATTTATTTAAGGGTATATTTGAATAAGCGGCATCTTCTTAGTACTCAGGACATAGCTTTGTTTTCTAAAAAATGTACCTGTGCTCTGAAAATTCCTGATAGCTTTAAGATAGCGAGCATGACATCAGTAGATACAAGCAACTGAGCAGTCAGCAATTCACATCTACACATTAAGGCATATCTGAAATGCCTGATTATTAGGATAATAAGTTCAAATGTATCACTATATGCAAATAAGCATAAGTAGACATGATAGTATATCTCTTCCTGAGCTGTTCCAAGATTATGGACCTGTAAAACCAGACAAAAAATGCTACAGACTGGCATTCACACCAGAAACAAGGAAAAACAGAAATTTATTGCCAGTCAGAAAACGAATCAGAACTGAATCAAGCAAAAAAAAAAAAAAAAAAAAAAGATAAAACTTGAGTTAAATTCCCTTCTAACTTAATGTAGCACATATTTTGATAATGCAACACAAAATAAATCCTTTGCTAACTTTTAAAAGTTCTATTTTTTGGTACAAAATATGTAAAGAATAAAAAATATCTGTGGCATTCTGTCATCTTAATGAAGCAGACAATTTAGCTCCATCTATTTTTTTTTTTTTTTTTGCCTATACACCAAGATAAAAACCAGAAAAAATATTTAGAGAAAATATTCAGTCAAGAATATGGGGCTTGTATCCTCCAACAATATCCTAAAAGGTGCCTGAGATTTTTTAAGCAAACAAAGCACTACCGTGAAATTTCCAATGGCTGTGTCTAATTTTCTAAGTATCTAGAAATACTAATCATCTTATATTTATGAACGTGTTAAAGGGTTCTCCAGAGTCTTATCAAACCTCAGCTTGGCATTGCTGAATTCTGAGACATAAGACTTAAATATATTTATTTGTCTTGCAGTTCTTTTAGAGTTTTATCCCACTGAAAAAAATGGAAATTCACCAATTTTGTTGTCTGCTTACATTTATTAATGCACACTGATGGGTTTTAGTTATACTAGGATAGAATTCCTCTTGCTACAGTAGAATTTATCTTCAGATATTTATAAAATTTTTAAGCACTGCAGGCAAGGCAGACATAATAATGGGAAAATAATATCATTTTCTATTAGGTTATAAATAGATTATAAAATTACTCACATGGAAAAAAATTGAATTTTTTTTTTTTGCATCTTCTGGCAAACCAAAAACTAAAATGCTACTGCAAAATAATTTATTTCACCTGAATCTGATAATTAAATCCTATTTGTATATTCTCTTTATTAAGTTAATATATCTTAATTACAAGACCAAATCCTGCCCCAAGAAACCATATGCTGTAAACATATAGTAAATTTTAAAAATTAAGTGCTTAGTTTAAAAGATATGGAAATTAAATTACTAATCTCCTATGGAAACATAGGCTCTCACTTTCTTAAAGTAACTGGTCATGAGCTTTTCACAAAGATCAAAATGCAGATTAAAATGCAGATTAAAAAGATAAGGTTCATAAATAACTTTGAAAGGTCAGAGAAAAAGAGAGATTTCATGGACCTTACTGGCAGACTGGTCTGGAGAAGTTTAGCAGATAGATCAGCCTCAACCCCCTGGTGAAATTTAATGACATGTGTAAGATACATAGGACTAGATACCATCTAGCAAAGGTCCTCACCATCAGTCACTTCAGCTTGTACTAGAACCTTCTATCAGTTATTGCAATTTTTACTTTCCTTTTAGCCACTCTTTGATGAGTTTATGGGTGATAAGGTAGCGAGGCAAAGGGGATAGATAGATAGACAGATAGACAGACAGACAAATAGATTTATTATTTCCTATACTACATAAAACCACAAAGAAAAAAATGCTGCAAAGTATAAGCTGTGCCAAGATCAATAACTGAATCTCTTCAAGTATAGAAAGGTTCCCAAGGGAGAGAAGTAAAGGCAGTGGCCAAGGATCTGCTTCATTATCTCCATGCCAGCTCTGTAGTCTTAGGCATGTGAGCGATCACTAAAAAAAATTATTATTATTTTTGTTAATAAACTGTGTATTTGTCTAAGGAGCTCCCTGAAGATGGTAGAATACAAGTTAAATTATAGCAAGACGACCATAACAAAACAGAATCATACATTATATTGACTATAACCCAGGACCACAACAACTTGACATGAGCAAGGACTCTGAAAACAATTGCAAAACAAATAGCAACCACCAGAATTATCAAGTGGCTGATCTATGATTCCTGAAAACCATTAGGGAATTCCATACCCACAGAAAGCAATTCCATACCCACAGAAAGCAATTTAGCACTTTCATATGAAACCAGGTTATATGACTGGTAACATCATGACACTTTTGCTTCATTCTACAGAAAAACTTGTCACAAACATTCTTACTTTCTAACTATATACATTGAATGGAACTAAGGAAGCATTTCAATTATTAATAATGATGAGTAATAAGCTACAGCTTATTTTCCCAGGTCATTTACCTCTTTTATGTGGTGATGAAGAAGAAGTTTAATTTTGTCACTGTCGCTACTAAGACAACAACAGAAGCACAGTAAGAAACTTGTCTGTATAATCAATCTGATGTTTTAATATGCTTGGGTTGGCACATTTGACTCCAGTGTATAACCTTGAAATAAAACCAAAGCTGTATTATACCAGCTTTGAATATCTCAGTCTGATTATTGCTGAAGCTCTGAGATTTTTTTATATCCCAGAAAGTCTAAAATATATCCTAAACCTATGCATCATAAAGTAGTTTTAAAACAACATATTTATTTAAGAAATGTTTTAATGGCTATGAAAAATAAATTCAGAAAAGCTGTTTAGGTTGCTAGCCCTTTTATAAGAATTTAGAGCCAGATTATGGAGCCTGATCAGATTCGTCTCAGAGTAGTAAGAGAGTTACTGTGAGACTTTTCTAAGTTAATTTTCCATTATATTGGAGATCTGCAGAGATTCCAGTCAACCGAAAGCTAGCAGATGTTACTCATACTTCAAAAAGGGCAAGAGAAGATCCCAGTAATTATAGACCTGCCAGTCTTACTTTGGTGCCTGGTAAAATTGCAGAGAAGAATAAGGTAAGGTATTGAAAAACTCATGAAAGACAATACAGTCATGTGTTTAAACTGTCGTGGCTATATGGAGGGAAAATCATGCCTTACTAACTGAATATCCTATCATGACAAAGTTACCTTCTTCTTGGATGGAGACAAGATAGTGGATGTGTTGTTGAATGTCTTTTTTAAAATTTTTACAAAGCTTTGTCTCTCACAGCATCCTCCAAGACAAAATGTCCAGCACACAAATAGACATATACACACTGGAATGAGTGAATAACTGGCTGAAGGGTTGTACTAAAAGAATTTGTAGTAAATGGAGTAATATCTGGTTAGTAGCCAGACATTAGTGGGATTCCACAACTTAATTTTAGAGGCCCTTTTATTCTCTTCAATATTTTTATCAATGACCTGAACAAAGGAGTTGAGTGCACACTAAGTTTGTCAACAGTACAAAATTTGGATAAGCTCTTGATTTCCTTCAGGAGAGATCTTGATGGTCTAGAGCCTTGGGCAGGCACCAACCATATGAAATTTAACAAGGACACATGCCAGACCATGCATCTGGAAAAATGTGATCCTGGATATATGCATAGAATGGGGGAACAAGGGTTGGAGTGCAGAAAGGAACACAGGGGTTTTGGTTGGTGGAAAATTCAATATGAGTCAACAATGTACCCCGGCAGACAAAAGGTCCAGTTTTATCCTGGAGTGCATGAAGTACAACATAGTAAGCAGTGGAAAGGAGTGATTGTCCCACAATACAGCATTGCTGCAGCCTCAGCTCACCTCCTGATTGCACTTTTGAGTCCCACAATATAAGAAAGATATAGAAATATTAGAATATGTCCAGAGGAGAGCAACAAAGATCATTAAAGGACTAGAGGACGAGACTCAGAAGGAGTAGCTGAGGATATTTAGCTTGTTCACCTTAGAAGAGAATGAGATGTGACCTCATTGCTGTCTGCAACTTCACAATGAAGGTGAGTAGAGAAGTGTTGATCTTTTATCTCTGGTATCTATTGAGGCATCATAGGGAATGGCTTAAAAAGCTGTATTATGGGGATGCATCTATTCACACTGGATATTAGGAATATGCAATTTCCTGAGAAGGTGGGTCAGTCTTTAGCACAATCTCCCCAGGTAAGAGTCCATGGCCCAAAGTCTGCTGGTGTTCAAGATATGTGTCTACAATATTCTTTGCTATATGTTTTTTACCTCTGGGATTTTTGTGTGGAATCAGGATTTGGACTTGATTTTCTTGTGTCCTTTCCAAGTCAGAGTAATCTCTGATTCTGTTATTCTAATGAGAGTCCACATGCTTCAGGAATTGGTCCTTAGCAATTTTTGTCTGTTTTTTCTCTTTTTTGTGTTCCTGGATGCTGTTGATGTGGGAAAGACTACATAGATTTTCTGATTCCTCTAGGAAAGGCAATCTTACTGTAAATATGCCAGCCTCATAAAAGAAGGATCGAGACAGGGGATGAAATACAAAATGCCAACGTCTTGATCTGGAAAGGGAGTACATTTTCTTTCTAATAGGCAGAGAGAGAAGAAAGAACAACCTCTTTGCCTGGTGAAAGCAACATCAAAAATATGGAAATAGGAAAGAGATTAATCTAGTTTTCAACTCTTTCTGAAAGGTTTTAACTGGTTTTTTTTCTAACTGATCAGTTTCATTTACAGGATTATTGGTTCCTTACCAGGATTAAACTCTTCCCACGTGATGGACAAGCATTTAATGGGACAAAGAAAGTTAATTAATGCATTACTGGTCCCATCCCGGGAAATGATATTGCTTATGCTCTGTTGTAGAATCAACATTTTTTAGTCAGTGATGGCAGAAATCTTGAAAATTCCTGCTCAGTTGCAGGTAACAGAGACTAAACACAAGACTCATCTAGTCCAAGTCTTCACCAGTACCGCGCATTAAAAACTCCAGCAACATGTCCAGTCCAAATTTAAGTGTTAGAGAGATGTAACATCCCTGATTTCTCTCTCAAGTGTCAGTTTTGCACTCTGATAAAAATTTGCTTGCAGTTTTTTACTTAAGTTTTAGCCCATTTTCCATTGCTTCTTTATGTTAAATAATCGTTATGTTGTCATGGGTTTTGCATCATTAAAATATGAATAGACTCTTTCTATGTTTCATCTTGATTGTTATTTAAACATGTTAAATATCTTATCTAGTCCTTTTAGTCTTTCCCCCATTTATCATTCCCTTTATCTTTTTTATCAATTGTGTGACTTTTTTGCCATTTCCTTCAAATTTGTCAATATCCCTTACCAGTGGAGACATAGAACTAATCATAATGGTTTGGGTGTATGTTCTAAGCAGTTACATACCAAAGCATGGTTAACTTGTTGATTTAGGTGTGATGATTTTTTGTCAGGAAAGGATGGCACAGTGGTTTAAATGCTAGCCTGGGCATCAAAAGATTTAGACTTATTTCTTGGAAAATACAGAGATATCCTCTGTAATTTTAGGCAAATCCTTTAGGGCCAAATGCCAATGAGGTCCTTAAGGCAGACTGTTATTGTGCTTTGCCAGGCAAGGCAATGACCACTGAGCAGCCAGTGTGGGAACTCCACGGCAACTTACAGAGTTCCATGCTTGAATCCTAGCTTGGGATAAATGTTCTATTTAGGCTAATCAGCCTGTTCTGGTGGAATTAGCATAGCCACCACACTGTGTTAAGTTGGCTAATGGTTTGGTTGGTTCTTTTCCATAATGTCCAGGACCATGCTCAGTGATCATGTTAGCCATGTATTTTAATGTTATTGCTGTCTCACTACATCCGTGTGAATGTAATGTGTCTGTGTTCATGTGATTTCAGAAATTAAGATGAAACTATGATCTGCAGTTAGATGTAAGGGTATACTCTATTTCTGCTCAAAGCCCTGCAAGCTTTACAACACAAACATGTTGTGAATAATACAAACATGACCCTATTAAAAGGTTGCTGCTATGAGGTTCAGGTACGTAATGGAACCTTGGCCCCTATTCTTTAGGCATGCAGTTTACCACATTCAATTCCCTATTGAATAGGGAAATGGGGATGGATATGGTGGCATAAGCTGTCATTCAAGAGGAAACCTGAAGAATGGTGTACATCTGAAATCGTATTCCTTTGTAAAACTGGCATTCTGTTCAGGAAATACCACCTCATTCTGTGTAGAATCCACAGTCCTGAATTCTTCTTTTTGTAGGTATATACAAAAATTCTCTTCAAGAAATGTCCTTTCATAACAACAGCCAAGTTATTATGAAACTTAGGAAAAGAGAAACAGCAGAAAGGGACATTAACAGCATTCAACTTCAGACTTTTAAGTATGACTGAGATATGAAGCCAGTCACCTTATGCTTCCTATGTAATTATTGCAAAAGGCAAACTCCTCCAAGTGATAATTCAGAGCAAGAATTTAACTTTGAAAGACAAGTAAATTATATACCTAAACTTAGGGGGATTGAATAACCCTGAGTAACCTTGAATAATGAATGCAATTCCTTGGTTTGAAGAGTTCCTAGCCAACAGTCTGTCAGATATTTAATGTGAACACAAGATCCCCTCTAGCCCCTTAAATAAACAATATTCATCAAGTCAGAGGTGGAAGAGCACTGGTGGATTCATAGAACTATGTGACATGAGAACACTTCGAAGTCCAACACCTAGGCTCGTAAAGGAGAACAGAAACTAAGACAATGTGGCATAGAAGTTTCTCAGTCTATAAGCATTATAACCAAATTAGCAACATCATTGAAGACAGAGTTCTAGTAGATGAAGAGGATCAAGATCTAGTAGATCAAGATCTCAGGTACTTGAACAATGAGAGTTAAACAGGTTTAGGTCAATGCTGTGTTTACAGTTTTGGGACATGATTTTTTTCCTAAAAACTCTTGATTAAGGAGGTTAAGCAGCTGAAAACATTGCTGGCTGTTAAATTTATTTCAAACTATATTTTATTTCAATACTTAGGTAATTAAGACATTTTTCCTGGAATCAAATACATTTTACACATTCTATTATCTATATTAAAACCCCAAATCCTGCTTTGTTCTCTTTTTCCTCCTTCCTTTTTTTTTTTTTTTTTTTTTTTTTTTTTTTTTTTTTTTTTTTTTTTTTTTAATTGGAAAGTTTGAAAATTTGTTTTTAGTACTGGTTAAAGCACTCAGCTAGGAAGTACTGTCTACACAGAGGTAATCAAAGTTCAGTTTCCTTGGCAGTGAAAATGTTCTTGCTATTAAATTAGTGGGGCCTAGAAAAGACAGGGTAAGAAGCAGGGATGTTGAATTGCCTTAATTCATCATATTAGTTTCAAGTCAATCTGTATGTTTTTAACACAGTAGTACTAGAAAAGTCCTCTATTGGTTCTAGTTACTAATCTTCCTCTATCCGTTGATTGCCTGTCTGTGAGATAAAAATAATAGTATATTCAAATAACTGTCTTAAAAGCTTTTTCCTAGCAGAGCTAAAATATGGTTGAATGTTCTTGAGATTTTGAGATACCCCTGTATTACGGAATGAGGGATAATTAAGACCCTTCAGGAAATAGTGGGAAGCCTAAAACTCCATGGTTTTATGTGTTGCTCTCTCTCAAATCAGTTAATTAACTTTCCACTTTTAATTAACTTTTCAGACTTTTATTGGTTTTCAAAATTATTCCTTCATGTTGCTCTCTCATTTTATGCATACACACGATCTATACATATATACAGATGGAAACCCACTTCTTTTCCTCTGTGTTAAAGGTAATTTCCTGAACTGGTTTTTTTTTTTTCTTTCCAGCTTATGTTCCTTGGGATTCCATCCCATTTTAATATATATATCTGAAACAGATCAACAGATACTAATTTGTGAGTTTCATTAACATGGCATTAATCCCCTTTTCCAGTTCATTAACAAAGTTGTTAATAAACTACACTACTTAACTTTGATTCCTTTCCATACTCTTATTTGCTTCTTCCCATTCAATACAATGCCATTTACCACCAATATTCAGTAACAGACCTTCAAAACACTTCTGTAATCCACATTTTTCATTTGTTATTTGGAATTCAATTTGGAATAAGAATATTTTACTTGTTTGGTTCTTTCTTCTGCAGTACTGTGTGGGTCTGATTTTCTGAATCTGTAAGGTTTTTCAACCTGTCAGTAGCTGATTTCTTTCTCATGGGAAGATTTCCTGAGAGAATTCTTATCCAAGGACAACTCGTGTAAACATGTTTTTATTTTTCATAACCTTTCTAAGTTTTCATAATAATCCCTCTCCCAGGTGTTGTTTTTGTTATTTAACCAATGGAGAGAGATGTCTACTGACCAATGATATGCCTTTTTAGAGCAGCATGTCATAAAAAGGCTGGGTGAATTTGAAGTAAAAGCCTTTCTGATCTTTCTACTACTCTGGAGTCAAGCTCTTTATTTTGTCTCCAACAGCGACAGTACTGAAACTCTTCCACAAACTGCATTTGCTCTTTCTTACGACGTTTGTCCCCCTTAGCTAGGGTCTATTGTACAAAAGACAACTGTATCAGATCACAGAATCACAGAATGGTTGATGTTGGAAGAGACCTCTGGAGGTGTGTTCAGCTCCCCTGCTCAATAAAGGCCACCTAGGGCAGATTCGAGATAGTATCTTAGTATCCTCAAGGATGTAGATATATTTTCTTAGTATCAAGGTTGAAGTTTCCACAGCTTCTCTGAGCAATCTAGGGCAGTGCACAGTCAGTGCACAGTAAAAATGCTTCCCTATGTTCAGGTAAAATCTCCCATGTTTCAATTTGTGCTCACTGACTCTTGTGCTGTCACTGGACACCACTGAAAAGAACCTGACTCCATCTATAGCTTGCCTCAGATATTTAGATACATTGACAAAATCCCTCCTGAGCCTTCTCTAATCTAGGCTGAACAGTCCCAGCTCTCTCAGTTTTTCCTCATATGAGAGATGCTTCAGTCTCTTTATCATCTGAATGACCCTTCACTGGATTCTAATATGTCCATATAATTCTTGCACTGGTACCTGAACACAGTATTCCTGTGGCAGTCTCAGTAGAATAGAATGAAGGAAAGATAATTCCCCTCCACTTGCTGGCAACACTCCTCCTAATGTAGCTGAGGATACTGATAATCTTCTTTGCCAGAAGGACACACCACTAGCTCATGTTCAACTTGGTGAACACCTAGGAGTCCCAGGTCCTTCTCTGCTAAGATCTTTCCCATACAGCCAGCCTCATCTTGTACTAGTGTGTAGGATTACTTCTCCAGCCTGGGAGGCCCCTCTGGATGGCAATACAAACTCCTGGCTATATAGCCTGCTCCTCACAGAAAACTTGCTGAGAGTTTTCCTCATTCTGGCTAGGACAGTATCAATTTTTGCAGTAGCCAGAGGGGGCATGGCTAGGTTAAGGAGGTAATTTTCTCCCACCTCACATCATTGCCAGGAACAGGGAAGGGGTCTCTTCTGGTTCAGGGTAGTGTGCTGGAGGAAGTGGTTGAGTATTGTCAGGCTCTGCAGTGAGCCTTCATGTGAATCAGTCCCCCCCTCTTTTTTACACTTTTGTTATTAGTATTGCTGCTGTTACATGCTTTCTCATTTCCTTGCCATTTCCAATAAATTATTCTTATCTCAATATGTGATCTTAATTTTTTATGCCTCCAATTCTCCTCTCCAGCCCGCTGAACAGGGAGAAGAGGCAGTGGGGAGGGACAGGGATACTGGCTTGGAGCATTTCCAGAGGCATACTAAATTGGAGAATAAAATTTCTAAATCATGACAAGGTTACACTGTACTCCCTAGTCCATATTATTAACAATGTTGTTGAACAATGTTGGTACCAGTATTGGGTACTCTGGGGTACAGCACTAGTTGCTGGCCTCCAAGAAGACTTTGCACCACTGGTCACCATCCTCTGAGCACAGTCATTCTGCCATTTTCCAATATACCTCACTGATTGCTCATCCAACTTCAAATTCTCTTGTCCTCTCCATGAGGATGATATGGAAGACAATTTCAAACGCCTTTCTGAAGCCTTAGAACTTTTGACTTCTGCCCCCTTATCTACCAAGCTAGTCAGTACATCAAAGAAGATTATCATATTGAAGATTTCTCCTTTGTGAATCCAATGGATAAAAGCAAAACCAGCCCTTTCATTTAGTATAGGCTGGAAGATTGAAGCCAAAGCCAGGGAAATTTGAAATTAAAGCATGTGTGTAAACAGTGGTGGTGATCAGTTACTGCAACAGAGTACCAAGCACGCAAGGTCCACATTCCAGTGTCCCAGTACCTGAGGGTAGTGGATGCCTATCTACAAAATATGTGGTATTCAGAAGTAAATGAGTGACACTCAAGACAGACAATATACTTTGGTTGAAACAAGGTGTTCTAGTCCCTTCTCCTGAAGATTTGAGAAGTGAAAATGTCCGCTAGAGGAACTCAAATTACTGCATTAGCAGTTTTGATTAAATGATCTCAGAGTAATTTGAAAGAGCAATTTATAAATGTTCAGTAGCTAGAGTTTCTGAAGAATGTCAATCTTCTCCTGCAGGGAACTATTCTTTATTAAAAAGACAATTCACTTCTAAATGCAATCTCACATCCTTACTGTGTTGTGTTATACCAACGTGTCTCTCTTTTCATACAGATGTCTAGACATCTGCTAATGCTCATTGCTTTGATGACAACTTATTCCATATGTGTCCTGTTTCAAAGAAATTGCCCTGCCTGCAACTGGCATTTCTTCATCTTTCTGTTTCAGATATGGAGTGAGCTCTTATTTTGAACCTACATCCCCCACTCCTTGCTTCTAACCTGTGAACTGTTTGAAATTCAAAAGACCAGATGTGCTCTAACTTGTCAGTTTTAATGCTTTGATACCATTTTTTCCTGCATTTTTCCTCTTGCACCTGTTTCAGCTATAGGATACTGCAGATAGATGTATCTCTCTGACAGCCCTTCCCTTCTGTCTACACTGCTTTTCTCTCATGTCCTCCTTCATTCCTGATGTATTCCCTACCTTCTCAGCTCTCTTTCCTTTACTTGTGGCCTCTGTATACTAAACCTCCCCCCATCATTTTTTGGTTTACTCCATTCTTTAAAAGGGGGGACGGAAATCTAGCAAGGTGTGTGTTTAAGAGCAGAGCAACTGCGAGGCTGCAAATCCTGCTCTCATCTGCTGAGCACCAGACGGTGCCTCAGGAGGAGCTGCTTGGACAGGACAGCAGGAGCACCTGATCCTCTTGCCACTTGCACTTTTTCTGCTGAGGTGCCTTGATAGCTATGAATGAACAGCTGGGGCCAAGGGGAAAAAGGATCCAGGAGGGGCTGCCCTCCACTTGACTGGATATGCTGGGGCAGTCTGAAAACAGCAGTGTGTCTCCTGGCTACACCACTGCCCTTGTCTGCTGCTTTCTCTGTTGGCTGTACTTTCAAGCAGGGCACGCCAGGAGTTGATAAACCCCTGCTCTCCCTTTTGCTTCCCTTCAACAAGCCAAACAGACTTGCCCACTGAGTTTGGTTATAAGTCAACCATTTTATAGAGGGATCTGTGTTTGTTTATGCAGTGACAACAAAGATGTAAAGGGAACCACTGCTCTTAAAAAGGCTTCCATGAAAGCCTCTCAGCATTGTTTGATACCCTGGAGACATTTCTGGTGCTAACATGACTCCAACTCTCTGAGTAATGCTTTCCTTAGCAATACTGCCAAGTGTTAATTAAAAAATAAATGAGAGCTAGTTCTTTGACCTGATTGCAATTCTGCACTAGAATTGAGTTTGCCAAATGATTTTGAATTTTAAAGGAAAAGAAGTGTATAAACCCTCTTGTGTTTCAAATTCACATTGTAATTTTATATATTATGTATCATGCCCCAAAAAGGTCTTGAAAAGACAAAAAAGAAAGAAAAGGACAGGTATAATCCCTATGCCAATTAAAACTTTTCACTGGATATAAAATTGTGGACATTAACTCCTTTTAATTGACCTTTAAACATATGATTAGACAGACAGTGAGCTCTGCTGACCAGCACATATATAATTAGTAAATAGCAAGGTGAGATAGAACTGGTTTAATCTCATTTCATCCCTGAGACTTTATCACCATTTGGCCTAGTTCCCTTTATCCAGAGATAACAGCTTTATTTGGCAGTGAATTAAAGAACCAAGTAGCTTTGCATTGTAATATAGGTCAAACAAAACCAGCACATTTGGTGTTGGGCTGTTTGACAAGCAAAATGCCTGGAGATTGTTGGGGGTGGGAATATAACATTGCAAAGGCCTGTAGAAGATTTCAGTCTTTATATAGTGCAAATAAAAAAGTCAAGGATTTTAGTCATTCAGCAGGTCCAGTGGCAGTTCATTGTGCCATTGAGCTGGAAATCAGAATTTAAATTTCAAACCAGCTGGCAAGGACTTGGAGCAATGGGAAGATCAGGAAGATTTGGCCAGTGTCTTGGAGATTTCCCCCCAGGATAATTTTAAATAAAGTCTATTTGACTCCAGAGTAAAAATCTGCATGAGAAGGAAAGTCAGCCTTGTTTTAACTCCTTCAGTTTCCACAAGAGTAGTAGCACTGGTAAAACTCAAGTGAAGAAAGAGAAAGATTATATCAGAGATCAAGCCCCCTATTCAGTTGATCTTTTCAATAAAAACAGCCAGTTTTCTCACCTAGAAAATAATTTAAGCATTAGGTTATTAGATCCTTACTGGTGATCCTGATTTGCCACTCAGCATATTCAGTAAACAGCCCAGACCTGATTGAACAACTTCTGTGAATTTAAAGGCTTGTAAGGTTGCCTCTGCCTGTGGGGTATAATGGCATTAACTAATTTGATGCCACACTAAGTTATTTCAGCATATGCTTAGTCACATGAACCTTAAAAATAACCCAGTGACTCATAAAGCTCTTGGGAGGTTTTATTAGAATTTTTTGCTATATCATTTCTTTAAAAGTGGATGGGTTCAGGTATTATTCATGAGCAGCAGATAAGATACAACTCCTACTCATACAAGCTTTTTCTGTTTCTATTACACCAGTGAGTGCCTGTACTCAGTAATCTGTCCCAGACAAGTGTGTTGCAAGTTTTGTTCAAGTTTTCTAAATATGACACTGTTTATGAACTGATCTGCAGAAGTGTGCCAAAAAATTAGGGAAAGAGGAATTGTAGGTAAAGTAAATTTGGAGGACATTTTCTTTTAATTTGATTGTTAGCATAAATGAAATTACATTTCTTTCTGGTGTGGGGATAGAGAAAGGGAAATAATAGTATATTGTTGATCTGTTGCTGGGACAATCCCATTATTGGGACTTACACCAAAGACCTTTAAAAAGAACTATCTCTTACCCAATGGGAAAGTGCTCTGTGCCTCTTCTCAGAAAACTTATTGGAAAATCTTCAACTTGATAAGCAATGGGTTGGTCACTGACCCAGAGCTTTGCTAGGGAGACTGAACCTAGGACATATGGCTCTTTGAAGATTAGTTCTTTAGTGACTGTTATCCAGAAAACTACCTTGTGGCCTTAGTTGGAGGGGATAAGTGGGCTCTTCATGGTCTTGAATGTCTGAAACTCAATGCTTCATGTATGTATATGGACACTAAACATAAACACGGGGTGAAATTACAAGCCCAAGCCATATTGGTGATTCTGCGTTCATGCGGGAGAACACTTTCCACAAATCCACCTGCTCCAAGGAGAGTTGTATCAGCTGCCTAAATTTTATTTGAACAGCTAAATAATCATAGCTCTGCTGTATCTGCACAAGCACAATTGATTATATGGATGGGGATTTAGTGGGGCAGGAGTTGGTCTCTAACTCCATTGAAGTAGCTGTGTAATGGAGTAGAAAATGTTCTTCAATTACGCCGTGAGTCGTATGGAGGCGGCTCGTGGTTACATTGAAACTCCTTCAGACTAATTTAACAGAAAAAAACAGGAGGACTTAAAGCCGCTTTCATGCACCTATGCATGTTTTTAATAGAGAACTAAGCTACAAAACCTGACAGAACAGGAACAACAGAGGCATATTAAGGATGGAACTTTAATTTGCAATCACACTATTGAGGCTGCAAAATCAGGAAAAAAAAAGCTGTGAAATGCACCCTACGCAGACAGGAGTAGTAATGTTGTCTTGGAATTCAAGGAAATTTAGTTTTTTGATTTATTTTCCTATTTCAATAAATTATGATATTTAACTTTGTCAAGTCTGATATCTTAGTGACCTCTGACATTGTATAGTAATCTTTGCTTCTAAAGATATTAATCAAATTTTTTTTGAATATATGAGGATTTTTTAAATTATTCTTTCAGGAATCTAAAGGTACAATAATATCAATAAAGAACATATTCTTTCAGATTTTACTTCTACTATTATTTCTGAGAATTGGGGTGCAAATGAGAGTGTATAAGGAGCTTAGTGCCTATTAGCTGCTAGGAAGATACTAACGATTTTGTCACTAGATTTCAGAATTACACTCTTCAATCTGAATAAGCAGATAGATTTAGATAGATAGTTTTGATACAACACACATAATCCAAGGGATTTAGGGAGCTTCTTGCATTACCCTGTGCAAATGCAGTATAAATACCACTCATCAAACAGCACATGTTTAGAAAGATGACACATGCACATGGTAGTAATAGATCTTAATGTGGTTCTTTTTCCACAAAGTAGCAAATTTCTGGTTTATATGAAAATGCCATGTAGATAAACTTTAGATTTTGAAATCCTTAGAGACCAAAGAGAATCAAAGAAAACTATGTCAGACTTGCCTTAAAGTGCTAAGAAATATGTCCGATAATCTGAATTTCTATGTACCTTCTCTTGGAGTCTATCAGATAATGAATAGAACTTCTAAAACAATGAAAACAAAACAAAAAAAAATTTGAAATATGGCTTTAGAAAGAAATATCAACATAACAAGATTAATGACATAAAAATATCGTCAGCATGAAAAGACTTGACCCTTTCAAACATATCTCCAGTCTTTTAAGTTAAAATCATTCTGGACAAGTTTTATCTCTCCCTTTTGCTAGCATTAAGATAAACAAAATACATCCCTGTGAATGATTCCAAGAAAATAATATCAGACCTACAGATTTTAGTCATAGCACAAAATATGTTTAATGATGTGAGAACTGCTTAAAGATGGGGTTTACATTCCAGACTAAGACACATAGAGCTAATACATATCATGGCTCAAACAAGATGCCTTACAGCTTCACACTGCACCTCCAATTTCTACTCCTGTAAGTCTTTTAAGAACTAGATCATTAAGCTAATTCTTGAAATCATATAGACTCTAAAATGTACAAGTTCTTAAGACTACTTTTATAGGAAAAGGTGAGTATATCTGTTTATCCTTTGTATATATAGAACTGGTGAGTATACAAGTTTTAGCCTCTTGTTTTGCACAGCATGGGGGTAAGACATGGATGTCACACATTTATTGTTCTGAATCCAGGATTTGGTCCTGTATATCTGGGTGCAGACGTGGAGCTTCCCACTAGTGCACAGAATGGTCACCACCCTTCAGGAACGCAGCCCCCACCCAGTGAGACACTGTGGTATCCATGGTCTGCCTCCTGCCTCAGTTCCTTGCTCCCAAAACTTATGTTTGAATTGTGTCCAAAATAGGGTTGGATCTCATTAGTGCAATTTACATGTATCTTTCTTTTTCACAGGAAGTTATGTATACAGATTTATTTTCTATGATTCATCCTTAATACACCATAAGTTTCTACACAATTATGCAGATGACTGAATAAAAAGCTTACTTTTATTAGGAAATAAATGTCATTTTACTTCAGTCAGGACACGAGAGGGAAAAGGTAAAAGTGGTATGACATAAAAATAGTACAGCCATTGAATGAGAAATTTTGAAATTACGAAGGCAGGATGAAGGCAGGCAGGCAGAAGAAAGAAAGAAAGAAAGAAAGAAAGAAAGAAAGAAAGAAAGAAAGAAAGAAAGAAAGAAAGAAAGAAAGAAAG